>JAPMOQ010041213.1:215196-298553 GCA_026543055.1 Argiope trifasciata | reverse complement strand
ATATATATATATATATATATATATATATATATATATATATATATACAAGGTGGCCAGAAATAAAACACCCCTACTCTGACCTCCATGGATATCGAACTACTCAGTGTAAAGGCTCAAAATTTTGTACACATACTATTCAAAATATGGGGAAACGGATTTCACGAAAAAAAAATTAGTTCCTGAAATCACCGATAGGTGGCGCTGCACAACTGGAACTATGATCAAAAGACACAAATAATAATAAAAATTAAAATGTTTATGTGGAATGGAATGCTTCCATGCTTCCTTTTTAATTTTTCTGCCCCTTATGGAAAATAAAAATAGTAAAGAAGCTAGAACTCCCGTTGTAACTGCAATTTCATACTGTAACCAGAAAAATTTGCATAAAGCATGGTTAGAAGCCATGTTCTGGGTATAAAAGAAGTTAAAAGGTGGGGAATGTCATTCTTATTAGTGATGGCTGTCACGCTGCCAGAACGCGCTTTGCTTGTGAAGTTGTTTTACGAGAATAAAGGAAATGCTCCAGCAGCACTTCGAGAGTTTCGCCGACTTAAGGATTTGCGTAAGGGACCATTGCTTCCACAAGCTCTCAGGAGAATGATCGCTCGATTCGAGGAAACTGGACATCTTGGAGTTCAGCCTGGTCGAGGACGCAAACCGGTTCGTTCAGATGTCGTTGAAGATGTTGCCACCGGTATTGTTGAACAGTCAATGGATAATGTTTTAGGCTGCAGTAGTGCACGTGCAGTGTCACGACACTTGGGTGTTCCCTATAGCACAGTGTGGAACGTACTCAGAAAAATGGTGCATTGTTTCCCGTACAAAATCCGCCCTAATCAACAATTGCTGGCCACAGACAGGGAGATGCGACTGACCTTTGCATTGACATTTCTTGCTAGAGTTGAAGTGGATGCATCGTGGCCGTGGCAGATTCTGTGGAGCGATGAGGCCCATTTCCACCTCAGTGGAACAGTGAACACCCATAACTGTCGCATATGGGACACGACAAACCCCCGTACCTTCCAAGAGATTCCACTCCACTCACCGAAAGTTACAGTCTGGTGTGGATTCACAGCCACATTCATCCTTGGACCGTTCTTTTTCGAAGAGGTTACTTCCAATGGCCTTGAGACATGTACCGTGACGGCCAACAGGTACAAAAGGATGCTCGAAACATTTGTTGTACCCCATTTGCAGCAGCGCCAATGCCTTGACACCATTACTTTTATGCAAGATGGAGCACCTCCACACATTGGACTCCCTGTGCAACAGTTTCTTCGCCAACATTTCACCACTGACAGAATAATCAGTCGCGCGTTTCCGACAACTTGGCCATCTCGTTCACCGGATCTTAATCCGTGTGATTTTTGGCTTTGGGGACACTTAAAAAACCTTGTTTATCGAGAACGTCTGATAACCTTGGCAGATTTGAAAGAGAGTATCAGTCTGCATGTGAGAAGCATCTCAGATGACCAGTTACGATCCGCAGTTGAACAAGCTGTCCACAGACTTCACATTTTACATCTTCAGGAAGGGAACCATATTGAGCAGCATTCCCTGCATCGATAACGTCCTTGTTTCATGTATGCTTGGTACTTTCAAATAAAATGTGTTTAAAACGTGTTTTTGTGTCTTTTCAGCATACGTCCAGTGGTACAGCGGCACCTATCGGTGATTTCTGGAACTAAATTTTTTTTTCGTGAAATCCGTTTCCCCATTTTTTGAATAGTATGTCCACAAATTTTCAAGCCTTTACACTGAGTAGTTCGATATCCAGGGAGGTCAGAGTAGGGGTGTTTTATTTCTGGCCACCCGGTATATATATATATATATATATCATGAATTTTCGGTTTTTATTGAAGCTACAGTCATTCATATAATATTGTTTCACTAGCAACATAGTGTTATACTAGCTTACTACTTCTACTCTATCAGAAGCAGATTGCTTGAAGAGTTTATAAGAAATATGTATATTTCGATATCGCTCTCCAAATCAAAATCATGGAGGCTGATTCCTTTATACCCAGTTGTTTCTATGTAAATATCTAAGTATTTATGACAACCAAATAAAAAAAACGCAACAATATCTACATTTTTTGGAGAACTAATATACAACCATCACATCAACTTCGTATATAGTCAGATTGTAAAATTTCACAACTTTTTTTTCATTAGATGTGATTTTCAAGGTCTTAGGATAAGATATATTAAATTATATAGATTCTTAATAAGTACTTTATTCTGATCCTGATTTGACGTAATTCTTATCTTGTCATACTTATCAATTTTAATAAAAAAAATCTCTTCTTCTCACTTATCTGTTGACCTTTTTTAAAACAAATACCCTTTGAGAGGTACACAAAAATAGCCTATTTCTGAGGTCCTCGATTATTTCACTTGTTTAAGCTAAGAAAGTACCTTAGATTTGTTCATTATCTAATGTTCCATGAAGTGAATTACTGCATAATTAACTATCATTTCTTTTGCTGGCTTTGTTCCTCTTTTCAAAAATAAAAATTTTTCAAGAATCATTTTAATTACTTGTCAGGAACAAATAAAAATTCTTTTCCGAAATCCTCGAGTCCTAAAAGTACAAAAAGAATAAATCGGGGTCGCATCTTCATGAAAATCATTCATTGTTCATAATTATGTCATTTTGTAACATATCAGGAAGTTTTTTCATGAATATATTCAAGCAACGACAAATGATTATATCTCCAGATCTAGTTGATTCCAAATCAAATCACATTTTTTTATAATTCTCAGATATCTGTTTTTAGCCATTGACTCAGTGAAAAATGTCCGATATGAGGGTTTTGGCAGTAAATTAAACACTCAACGATAATCTGGAACCAAAGACCAATCAAAATACAATGTTGAAATTGACATTACATTAATCTTCAATACACTTTTGAATATAATGTAATATTTCTTCTTAGACAAACTATTTCCTTATCCTTATACTGTCATTTTTCTTTCTGCATACGATTTTGATCCAGTGACTTCTCATAGAATTTTATGGCGGGGACATTGCTGTATTACTATTTTCGAAGTATTTTCTATTTTTAAACATGATCATAATTTATTGTTTCTCATTTCTTTCATTTTTCATACTTTGGATCTGTTTGCTCACGAATTACAATAATACTCTAATATTTTGTTCTTTTATCACATTGGATTTTCTAATTGAAATGAGGATGTATAGTTATCATTATAGAATTTTAATAAATGTCAAAGGGAAATTATAATATTCACCAATAATGTGTATTATTAAGAAATTACTGATTTTCTCAAAAATGATTTTACATCACATAAATTTATTTCATATTTGTTGAATCGAATTGGGAACAATTGATTATTAGAAATATTTTACATTTTTATGTTTTGTAATATAATATTTTTGTTTTGTTTTCTTCATAAATTTATCAGTTTTTTATTGGAACGATAGCACTATAATTTCTAATAAACACGCTTTTGTATTAAGCTTATATTGTCCATTGGCTTAATTTGAACGTATCATTAATGATTATTAATCTTAATTATGTGATTATTAAGATTTACAAGATTTTTTGTTAAAGACGATAATTAAAATGAAATTTTGAAACACGATTAAAAATTATTATCACACTTTTACGTTTTTTTTATTTTAGTAATTTAAATTAAAACATTATTTGTACTCCCCAAAATACTTGATATTAGAAATATAAGCATCAGTATTTTTAACTATTAAAAATTCTCATATGTAATTGAATTATCACCTCATTTTAAGAGAAAACTTTTAAATATCCATGGCAAAGAATCTTTAAAATCTTGCATTAAAAATTATTTGATAAAATATGATGCACCCAGTTATTCTCAATTTCGTGATATTTCCTTGTTTCAATCAATCGATAACTAAAAAAAATTACATATTTGAAAAATTAAATATAAATTGTCATTCACTTGGAAAGAGAACATTCTATTCAACTACAAAATGAAATTCTAGTTATGCAGCAGAACTGAAGCTGATTCTACTAAGAAATGTAAAGGTTGTTTATGTTCTATTATTTCATTTTATAATAAAAGAATTATTCCCTTTGCTTTCCATAAAATTCAAGACGATATCACGCAAAATAGAACAACCAAAAATTCTGAAATGTGGCTGAAATGTTTCAAACTCCGCATGCATGGTCTCGTGTTGAAATTTTTATTGTTCGTGCACAAAAGATGTAAATGGACAAACGATGAAAGTGTTTTGCTAAACAAAACGCAAAACTACTGAAAAAGAGTACAAAATGAAAACAAGGAAAATATTCAATTACTTCAGTGTTTATCTGGAAAACAGGCTTCAAAGCACGCTTTATGTAAGGGAATTTCATCCGCAAGCACGCATATCATGTAAAAGTTCAGAAAAGGAGATTTTTAAGAATATTTTTACACACTTTGTTAAGTATTTAATAAGTATCAAATAGCTAAGTCGAATACATGATTTATTGCTCAGTGTAAAAATGTTTGAGAATTTTGCAAAATATTTATATCTTAGATTTGGGTGTACAAAAAATATACATTTTCTTTGCTAAGCAGCCACGAAGGTAGTGTATAGTATATATATATATAATCGTATTTCATTAGTCTTTAAATCCATTGAATAAATTGAATTCAAAATAGTTTTTATATAATAATGGCATGTTATTAAAATCCGATTTTAAATATACATAATTAATTCCGAGTACACGAAAAACATAGTTATAACTCTGAAATTAATCATCAAAAAGCAATTGGATTTTCTTTGGAATTAAGAATATTTCAAATTCCTGAAACAAAATAAGTGTTCTTTCATTTATTTTATACTTTTAACACCTGCAGACATTTTTCATTTTGATTTTTTTTAAGTATTTAAAAACCATATTTTTATCTATTATTTTTTATATTACATTATTTTATTATTATTTTATAGACATGTATTCTTGCATTGCTGATTTTTGTCAATATTATAATCTTATCTACAAGGGTAGTGGTTCAAATGAAAAGGTACTGAACGACATTGAGGTTATAAATGAAGTATTTATTCAAATAATACACCATAAGCCTGAACGTAACGATCCAACCGTTAAACGAGTCAGATGTTTCCCATTCCTAGATTTCCTGTGGCAATAATGGAACACAGTACTTCGCTGCGTCCTAGTTGAGGCTATTCTACACTTCCCTTTCAGATGTTTTTTAAGGGTAATAAGCACATCAAAACCGTAGGGTGACATGTCCGGGCTGTAGGAAGGGGATGTTGAAGATGTTCCCACTTGGACTGTGCTGCGTGTATAACCCTAAAAACAGGTAGACGCGCGTTATATTGAGTAGAACTACAACTTCCATGAGCAGCCCTGGTCTTTTGTTCCTGTAAAGGAGCAGCATAGTCTTCGGAGTGTCTCACAATACACATTGGAGTTAACGGTTCTAAAAACACATCTGGAGGGGAAGCTCTTCAATTAGGACTGCGTACTCAAAGAAGGCGTAAAGGTCATCTCTCGTGACTGCCACAGGAATTCTGTGAACAGAGCATCCTTTAGCTTGTTAATCAAAGGGATGGTTGTGCTCAGGCCTATCGCGTATGCTTTGAATAAAGTCTTCATTTCTACCCACAGTGTCATTTCGTACCTTTTCATTTGAATAGCCCTTGCATTTTCTTAGTGGATATAGAAGATTTTAGCCTGCTAGGACATTAGATATGGAATTGATAATTTTAAGTCACTTCAGTATATATATATATATTTAATTTTCAATTTAATACAGTGAAAGCACCTTATTTACGCTTCCTTCATTCGCGTTTTCATTATTCACGGATTAAAAATATGCGACCCACTTCCTATATTAGCGGTTAAAAATTCCTTTATTCGCGGTTCTAATAAGCACATACATAATAATAAAAGGATTACAATAGATATTCAACCCAATATCCTTTGTAAATGCCGTCAAATGGACTAATAAAAAAGTTAAATAGATCTTATTACAACTTTGTCTAAAGTATGTTGTTAATTGCAAACTGCAAACATAGCTGAAATCGCGAATGGAATAGAACGAGATGTGTTCGAACAAATAGAATCAAGTGACATTCAGGAATTGTTTGAATCTTAAATGAAGATTTGACTGAAACCGACTTGGATGAAATGTTAAATTCACAGCCCATTGAAGAAGAGGCTTCAACAAGCCCTGGAAACGTGACATTAAATTTGAAAATTTGAAAGTGAAGGTTTAAGAATGGCAAATGAGCTTTGCGATTTCTTAATGAACATTTATCTGTCTATGGAACGAAATCTTATGCGACTGCTGCATATCATGAAGGAGATTTTAAAAACTGCCAAGCAAGAGAAAATTACAAAATTCTTCAAACCATTGCCTAAGTCTTGAGATAATTAATCAAAATGTTTAAAAATTTCCAATTAAATTGATTTTTTTATATATTTGTTTTTTTTTTATTTTGTCACCTACGAACGTATCCCCTATAATCCCATATAAATTACCATTCCGTATTTACGGTTTCTGTATTCGCAGCATATTTACGGAACATATACCCCGCGAATAAAGAGCTTTTACTGTGTATATCGAAATGTTAAAATTCATTAAGTCATGCTAACAAATTTCTTGAATATAAATTTCTAAAAGAGTAAGATTGCATACAAATAAAAGTTTTATCTTATCTTATTACATTTTTAATAAGCTCAATATAGATAGTGATTTAAAACTTTGTACTCAAAATTTGAAGTTGAAAGGTTTTTGAACTGACGCAATTGGAAAACAACTTCTATTTTCATCGTGTATCCGCATATGGGATATTATGTAAACGTTTGTGTAGCAATATTCAACTTTTTACAATGATTAAAATAAAAATACTCTTACAAAAATTAAAAAGCTTCCTGTGAGCTTTGCATTGAAAGGTGATTAGTATTTAAAGGTACATGTATATTTTACATACATGTAATTTAAATCCTAATAAGGTACAAGCAATTATTTGAAAAGCCAATTTGCTTTTCAAATAACTACTTCCACAAAGTTCTATTGTCAAAAGCATCATCTTCACTTTATACATTTCATCTTCAAAAATATGTACAGTTATAATCTACCATTTTATCTTTATTCATTGATGTATGAATTATGCAAAATACAGTGATTTGATAATTGTCCATCTAAGGGTGAATTTTACTAAAATATTTTTATGAGGCCCAAAGATGTATATTTAATTTATGAGAAATAACTTTATTTGAATTTCAACAACAAATAGACAATATTTTTAATTTTCAATATTTAATGCTATTTTACAGTATATTGTACACTACACTATAATAGTTTATATCTAGATAAATAAACTGTTTAGGTGCTTTCTATAATACGCAAATCTAAATAAAAATCTATAGGTCCCTGCTGATAGTTTTCCTATGAATTATATTTTTGTTTGATCTATCAGAAACTTTCAACGAATGAGATTTGGATTAAAAATATGGTTGTTGATAAACAACCCTGATTCAGTTACTGAACCAAATGTTAAAAAAAGATAACACCTATTATGTTATAAGAAATCATTTTTTCTCCTCTGTAATTCTTTACATGTGGCAGTAAAACTGTATTTTACTTCTTTCAGGTATCTCGATATCTATATGGTAAATGTATAGTAAACTAAATTTGTTTTGCAGAGGTAGGAATAATTTTTCTTATAAATTTCATATGCAAAACCGGGTGAAATGTTATGTTATGCCCCCTAGCTTAGATAAGCAAAATATCTACAATATAGATTTTCTATAGTCGTTATAAGTATTGAGTAGAAACCTGAAAATCTCCTATTTTTATCTTTATTTATCAGAAATGCATTTATTCACAGCTTGATGAAATATGGGTCAAGTATACTGATATTTTGTATCAGCTACTAGAGGGTATAGTATAATATTTGAGTTTCCATTAGTTTGTAGCTCATTTTCGATAATATAATCACTTAAGCTATAATTTTGTAGAAAATTTTCCTTTTTTACCATTAAAGTCTCCTCTATGACTTAATCGTATTATTTTAGCTGCTTTTATCGTTAATTTGCTCGAAAGCATTTCTTACTAGTACAGGAAAAAATAAGCATTACTATTATAGTTTCTTGTATCGGATAAAAAAGGTAATAATAATGTTGTTGTTTTCAGTAGTTTTCAAGCGCATTCAGAAATACTTAAATTAGCTGTTTTTAATTACTAGATCCAAGAACTATTAAATTATAGATCTCTTTGAATTGTTTTCAATTATAGAAAGTTGTAACTCTTTGAATCATCGCAAAAAATTATTTCTTTATACTTCATAGTTTTACAATAAAATATAACAACATTAGAGTTTATGAATCTTTAATTTCATGATTTTTACCTTGAATTGTATTCACTTTTATTTGCATTGCTTCATTAAGTGTCATTATATTGCTAAAAAGCACAAAATTCATAAAAATCGTAACATATATTTTAAGATGATCGACCGTGTTCAAAACATATTTAGTGAAAAATTAAATTTTGTGATAAAATTTTATTATTTTTAGAAGTATTGATTTGTTCATCAATTTTGTAATTTATATAATTTTTTTTGTTTAAATACCTTATTTTTAGATGCTAGGGGGTTTATCGTAACATTTTATGAAATTGCTTCAAAACTGTTAGTAGTATGCGCCAAATCTTCCTCATATGTTATATAGGACACTGTTACATAAAAATGCCCAACATGTAAGATAAATATGAAATACCTGTAAATTAAAGTAAAACTATAAATTTAATTCAAAAAATTTTATTCGTTTATTACTGAATTTTGCTTTAAATACCCTCAACTGAATAAGTTTTATACTGATAACCTAAAGTTCACTTCTTTCTATAACCTATGCTATTGAAAACTAATATTGCAATTTTCAGGTAATTCTTACTAATAAATTTTAACATATTATTCTGCCTAATAAGGAATTTTCTGCAACTCAAATTTTTGAGATAATTACAGTTAAATATTCCTTTTAGATGGAAAACGTGGTTCCTATTATATCGTAGTTTGAAACTTCCTACAAATATTTTGGCCTTTCTTTTTCTCTTTCCCCAAGCATTTCTTAATTTCATAAGCAAAAAGCTATTCTTTCATATTGGGCTTCTGTCAGAGAATTGCCTTTTAGAACATTAATTAATTTAATAAATTTCTAATTTTTCAATACAAATTGTTTAAAATTGCTAACATAAATAACATTAAAATGAAGACACTGTTACAAATCTGTAATTTTTCTTCAGAGCACGAATGGTTTCATTGTAAGAAAGATTGTTTTATGATTAGCGATGTTAGTGGTGATCGGTTGGCGAGTCTGTTCTCTCAGAGCTTGGTGACAAATTTGGCGAGCATTTGTTGACTCTAAAGAAGAAAAAAAATAGATATTATTGAAAACTTCAAAAATTTTAGCAAGTTAGCCAAAAGAATTCGATATATTCCTGAGTCCAGAAAGTTATCGGCTTATCTCTCGGGAACTATAAAAGGTCTACAGTCTCAAGCCGAAATGGATCAACGGAATCGGAGTCGTGTATCAAGTCTAGGGTAACGAAGCAACAACGTTATAGTCCAGTGAAGTGCTAGGGTTCTGTGTAACTCCACTTATTGCAGAACTAATTTATGTGCCGAGTCTCGTTGTCCATTGTGGAAGCAGCAGCTAGTTATGTGTAGAGTTGTTAGTCGTGTATTACTTTGACAGCTGCTGGATGCTGCTAAAGCGAGGAGAGAGTGATGAATTACAGCCATTTGGTTATATTATGCTAACTAATAAGGAACTTTCTAAAACTCAAATTTTTGAGAATATACAAAACTTAGAGGGAAACTATGAAGATTTCCTTTCGTACTGAATTCTGTCTGACCACTTTGTGTACTGTAGCTGTTATTATTACCTATAACGGCTTGTGGGCTACTATTTGCTGAAGTATGCAGCTGTGTGTTGTCTATCTTGGTCTCAGATGTATATACTTGCCAGCTTTGTGTATTCGTCTTTTCGTATGCCATCTGCCGTTTTCGAGTTAATAAAAGACATCGCCTTTCACTAAACGATTATTTATTTCTGCACCGGCCAACAAATCTTAAATAACCCCGACGAAAGCAGTAAATTCTTTACAATATATTCTGATCCAAACTGCATTGTTTTTTGAAAATTTGCCTTTTCTAAATTCAATATCTTGACAAAAAAATTTCACATAGAAGGAAAACTATATAGATGATATTCATTGTCTTATTTTTGTACAACAGCAACAGATACCATCATAAATTGTTCTTATACCTAAAACCTTAGTTGTTTTTTTAAAGGTACCTATCGGGATGGTATTTTTTCAAAATATTGCCTTATTTTGAATGCAAAACTCTTTAGGAAATAGTTAAAATGGGTTGTATTTTTTTTTTCTTACATTTTAAAGTTTTGTTATTATCCATACATTTTGATTTGAAAAACATTCAGATAATACATTCTAAATTTATTCAAGTGTTAATAATTTAAGATTTTTTTTCTATTCCATATAATCGTCAATAAAATTATTTTTGATACTCGGTTTTTATACTTTTAGAATAGTATTGGCTAACTCAAAAATAAATCATTTTACAATTTATGAAATTCATAAGTATTTTTGTATAAATAAACTTTTGCATAAATCCTATGTTTTTAGATGTCAAATGCTAATGCTCATTTTTTGCTCCTTAGCAACATTTGAATCTATAAATCTGAAGAATACTACATTTAATTCGTCATGAAGAATGTTACATGATGCATATCACATGTAATGTAAGTATTATCCTGATAGGTGATTATATGATGTGTAATGCCACATACGAGGAGAAATATCACTACAAATATTTACATCTCCGTCTCTAATTAAAATTGTTTACAAGTAAGATAACTAAGTAAATATTATTTGCTGAGATATTCTTATCTTTTGACTTGGATGTTATATATTTAACTCTCATGCTATACATGAAATTTACATTTAACTTAGTTTAGAATGTAATAAACTCATTCATATGTACATTATCATAAGGAAAAGAATTGTGAAAGAATGGAATGTCAAATATGTTCATGCGTACCGAAATGCATGCATTTTGCACCTATTTGTAGTCGGTGTGGAACTGTATTTTGTAAGATGTGCAGTGGTAAGTTATTATACAATTCATTTACACTCCTGTTTTATCAGAAAGAGTGTGTTACATGCATGCATTTTAAATTATATTTAAAATGATATCATACGACCCAAAAATCAATATTTAACATAGCATAGAAATTTTGCAATCATATAATTCGAATTTAACTTTAGACTTAATGTTCAGCAACATTTCACTCAAGATAATGAAAATATTCTGTTATAAAAATATTCCAAAATATTTTATCTGAACGTTTCTTTTTATTTGGGCACTTTGGAATGTTTAATGAAACGACAGCTTATTTCTATATCTTGGTTTTGTCGTTCTTTATAATTAAAACATACTTATTTTGCGATTGAAAGTATTGGAATATTCATAAAAACTCTCTCTTATCTAATGTTATTTCTGAGGAAAAATAAGTCTTATTTATTTTCACTTCTATTCATAAACTCGAATTGCACTCATCACTTTACAGAGCTCTTTTGGCGAATTTTAACATAAATATAACTCCACATTAGGCAAGCATAATGGTTATATATGTAACGAAATAAAACTATGATAAGGAAATGTATTTATATACATTACGGTTCCTAAAGAATAAGATAACAAGGACTCTTAGGAAAAACTTTAGTAAAGAAAAAACTGATATATATAAAGGTAAAAGGACATTAGTACGTATTAAATAGTCACCATAGTTATAAAAATATTTATACCATTAATATATCATTCGATCTAAACTGTAATATAAGAAATTATCAGTTGGATCAATTAGACGGCTTTTTTAATACCGATGTCTTTTTCTAAATGTTTTCTTTGTCTCATGTTTCAGATAATGCACCCACATTGTAATCCTTTCAAAAATACAGTGCAGGAAAATGCATTATGTCTGGTATCACCTTAAATGTTGAGAAGTTCTCAATCACGTCACTTTATCGCCATATGAAAGCATTGATATATTGTTAAAAAACACGCTTTCTATTTTTTTGATTTTTTGAAATTATAGATGGATATTGAATTTTTTATTCTGTCTCTTTCACATAAATACGTCTGTCAGCTTTGACATGATACAGGTTGTTGCCCTTGAAAGATGGTCTTATCCTCTCCCCCTTTTTTTACCTTCATTTGTTTGCGTATCTATTCAACCCAGTTCTAATTCCTTGCACCGAAACCACGCTTTTTTTTTTGGCATTACAGACACTCACAAGTCAGCGATCAATTTAATCTGTGAAAGTTTTCTTTAAATCCCAAAATCTTACAACTCTTTTTTTATTTCAATCGCCTGTTTCAACAGAGGTTTTGTAACGCTGAATCACAGCAAATTTCCTTTCTCGTTGTTGTCTGGATATTATAATTCTCTTGACTTTCCTGTAACTTGGAAACATCAACAGTAGAATAAACATGGGCTTTTCGGTATTCTGAGACATCCCATCTCAAATTTTCTTTCGAAGGAAAGTGTTAACATAAATTAGCATAAAATTCGTCTACTTCATTCTTATTTTTAATAAATATATATGAAACCTTCTGCACATAAAAACAGCATTATAAAAACAATTAATGGAACAATAGATTAAAAAACGCTGCAAATTTATATTTGTTAATACGTAAAGATTTGTTAATACGTTTACAATACAGTAAACATATAAATACAAAATATATATTTCAAATGTTTATCAAGGTATTTCAGAACAAATACATCTTTACACTTCTCTTGAAATGTCTAAGAAATACCAGAAGAAATTCTTCTGACAAATTACATCGGAATGAAAAGTAAATTAGAATCCTGAGCTTCTTCACTACTAAAATAAAATTTTTATTTGTTTAAGCTATGTGAATCAGAGGAAAAAAACAAGACACCAAACTCACAGTTTAGTAATTTATTATCTAGGTTTTAGTTCCGCTTTCTCTTCAAGGTGTGAAACAACATTTTGTACTCCCATCGAGAACAGGAACTAGAAGAACGTGTCTCGGATAGCAAGAAAGTTTATTTGCTAATCTTGCTTTCCACTGTGTATAAAATGAAATACGAATATTATGAGAAGCAGGGAGCATTAGTAGAAGATGTGCTATTAGATGAGAATATGAGCCAAGCCAGAAAAATCTTGACTAATCCTGAAAGCCTAGAACGTTCTGCTGTGATTTTATAATCATTATTATTTTCTATTTCTGGACTGAATTGTGGCATATTTCGGGAGTTTCGCAGTCTAAACCAATATCTTTGTAGAGATAATCATAACAAATTAACTTTTTAAGAAAAAAGCGAATAAATTAAGTTTAATGTTGATTATAAATTTTAAAACAATACTTATTGTTTTAAAATAAACATGTTTCATTTTCTTATTTCAAAACATTAGTTAATATCATGATCATATAAGGTCAATCATTTCTTTAATATTTTTGCAATTAATATGTTTAACTACAGTTTCTTTTGAGATAAACGTACATCTGGTTTATTGAATGAGAAATGGGAAATTGTAAAGTATTTGTTTTCACTGTATCTACATTTATTTGATTCTTAAAACAAATAAACTAGATAGCAGATAAAAGGGAAATTTATATGACAATGAAGTTACTTGTCATATCTTTTTTGTAGATCTGTTGGATTTCCAATAATTTTAGTTTCAAAGCTTACTTTTTGCTATTCTACACAGTCGCTTATATACAGTTAATTTCAATGAGATATCTATAGAATCAACTAGCATAGAATAATTTTACTTCTACAATAATTAATTTCTAAATCCCTTACTGCTAATGCATATAAAACGCCCATGTATGTAAAATCGACCAATGCCCGAAACAGTGGAATATCACAGTGCAATTTCTAAACTTCTTCAATAAATGTGAGAGATTGAATGCACAAATGTGCTACATTGTTTATTCGATAGTCTCACTGTTAAAGAAGAAGGATCCGATTCAACTTATTTATACCAGTCCTGATAATAGCTGTGGACTAAATAAAAGCCTTTTTTTATATCAGTTTCCCAAAAATAAGACTTTTTGTTGAAGGTTTTTAGCGTATGGTTTCCTACTCGACAAAATAAAGATTCAGTAAAAGTAATTTGTAATATGCCATGCTCCTAGTTTCCTGAAGAAAACTACTTATATTTTGTTATTTAAAAATATTGTAAAAATGACTTAACCTTCATATCAAAAGTAAAATATTCATAAATCATAAATCGAAATGCTTATAAAATTAAAAATTGCAGTTCATAAACGAATAAACTAAATCATAAAAACGCTAGGAGAATAAACCTACATTTTATTTATTGTTTATGTGCAATAAAATGTAAGATTCAAAGTGAAAGTCTGACCAAGATTCTTTCGTCTGAAACTTTTTTAAAGTGTGAAATTGATGAATCGTTTGTGAATATATATGTAATTAGCTGTCACATTATATATATATATATATATACAGTGGGTAAAAAAAGTCTCCGTACGCAGATACGAATGCAAATCAAAGATTAATTTGTCACACAAAATTCATAATGATAAAAATGAAAACTTAAAAATGAGTTAAAACTAATATTATTTAATATTTATTCACATTAAAAGGATGATAATACTGACAAAATTAAATAATAAATTTTAAAAACTCAAAAAATGCCGTAATAATGGAACAAAAAAGTCTCCGTACGGTGCCGTAGCACACGAAAAAAGTTTACAAAAATGCAAAATATATTTAACAAATATACATTTAATGATCAGTGGGCCCTCCTTTGGCCTTTATCACCTCTTTTAGACGTTGAGGCATTACCCCTACAAGTTTTTTTTGTTGTTTCTGGAGAAATATTACACCAAATACTACTAATGGCACTTTTGAGCTTAACTTTGTCTTTTATGTCATATTTTTTAAGTTTTCGGCCAATTTCTTCCCACAAATGTTCAATGGGGTTTAAATCGGGTGACTGGGGACGGCTTTGAAGTTGTTGTTTAACATGGTAAAGGCACCACTATTGGCAAATGTTAGAGGTGTGTTTAGGATCGTTGACCTGCTGAAAAATAAATCCAGTTCCAAGAGATAGTTTCTCTGCACTGGATAACACATTTTGTTTAAGAATATCCAGATATCCATATCGATCCATATTTCCCTCGATGAATTACAAATTTCCTACTCCAGAAGCACTCATACACCCCTACACCATAACACCGCCACCACCGTGCTTCACAGTTCCGCATAAATTCTTAGTTAGTATTTGTTCGTTTGGTTTTCTCCACACCATAACTCGGCCATCTGACCCATGAATGTTAAATTTTGATTCATCGCTAAAAAGAATGGATTCCCAAAAAGATAATGGCTTGCTTACATGCTTCTTTGCAAAGTCGAGGCGCTTTTTCCTGTTGTACAAACTTATATATGGTTTCTTCCGGGCCGCACGTCCATGATAACCACTTTTTTTAATGACATTTCTCACGATTTGAGTTGAGACTTTAATGTTGTAACCAACCATTAAATCAGCTGCCAACTTCGGTGCACTAATTCGTGGATTTTCAAGAACTTGGAGTAAGATGTTTCTTTTATGCACGCTATTTAATTTTGACGGCCTCCCGGATCGATCTCTATCCTCAAGTGAATGAAGTTTACGATATCTTTCAATGATATATTGCACAGTAGACTTCGATTTTTTAATCCTTTCACTAATCCTTTTCATGTATAATCCATCATTTCGCAATTTAATCACTAATTCCCGAATAGCTCTGGGAACTTCCATTTTGAGACGATCAAGAACAAATTTAAACTCAACAACTGTCAAAATGTTGTTTTCTTATCAGTGATTAACTTTCTGACGTCAAAGATTTATTGCGGGCCTGTTTTAAACACATCAGAAAGAATTTGCATAAAGCGTACGGAAACTTTTTTTGCACTGCAATTTTTAATTTACCTTAGATATTGCAAATAATATGCCTTTATCGTTTTTTAAAAATGAAAATTTACAAAAATCTCTTTCTATAGACTTATACTAAACACATATAGACAGTATTTAAAGAAAAAATGCAATACTTTACAAATTATGCTCATTTATTCTTAAATTTAGTGACCGTACGGAAACTTTTTTTACCCACTTTATCTATATATATATATATATATATATGGAAAAAAATCCCAACACTAGGAAGGAGCTGTGCTAGATAAACGAAATTTGGTAGACATCGATTCAAATTTTGAGCTCCGCGCGTAAGTGTGGCGCTATGAACATGCAAATGAGGTTTGCTTTAAATAAGCGTTGTAAGGTTCGTGATCGTTATTTACAGTTGAGATTTGACGTAGTGGGTTAATGCTAGTCAAGGATGCCTCTGAGAAGACGAAGAAGTCATTATCAACAGCTAACTGAGTTTGAACGAGGTCATGTTGTAGGGCTACGAGAAGGTAGGTTTTCTTTCCGCGATATTGTTGAAAGACTTGGCAGGAATGTATCCACTGTGCATGAGTATTGGCGGCAGAGGTCAAGGGAAGGTACTGCCTCAAGAAGACCAGGTTCCGGGCTGCCACGTGGTACTACTGGGAGGGAAGACCGTCATATTCGGCGTATGGCTGTAGCTAATTGTACTGCGTCTGCAGCTGAAATTCGAGCTGCAGTTGGCACCACAGTGACACAAAGAAATGTTACAAATCGGTTTTTTCAAGGACAGCTCCGAGCCAGACGCTCTGTATAGTGCATTCCACTGACTCCAAACCACTGCCGTTTGCGGCGTGAGTGGTGTCGAGCTACAGCTCATTGCAGGACGGAATGGAGATCTGTTGTGTTTTCTGATGAAAGCCGGCTCTGCCTTGGTCGCAGTGATAGCCGTTTGTTGGTTAGAAGGAGGCCAGGTGAACGCCTGCTAGTGACCTGCCTGCGGCCTAGACACACAGGGCCAACTCCTGGAGTTATGGTTTGGGGAGCAATTTCGTATGACAGCAGGAACACTCTCGCGGTTATCCCACGCACCCTGACTGCAAATTTGTACGTCAGTCTAGTGATACAACCTGTTGTGCTGCCATTCATGAACAGTATTCAAGGGATATATATATATATATATATATATATATATAATATTTTTTATCTGATTTATAATTAAGGAAAATTTAATATATCTTTATCAACATTAACATTGGAAAAGAAACAAAATATAAGCAAACAATTAACTTCTTTGAAAGAATGGAACAGATAAATGTGCTATCCATCCAAAATCTCTCATATTTATACTAAACTATCAGATTTATCAATGGGCTGTGATGCATCCGGATTACGGAAGCTAAAATTTAGCTCTTGTAGTTATAAATTTACATGTAGATAATGGACAGAAGATATTTATTATATTGATTTTGTGAATAATACTATCGATAGGAAAATTTGGAATCTGAAAATAATCAAATAAAATCATATGGTAGAGCCTCTCTGTAGAAGCTCCTTTGCATTTTTTTAATAATCGTTCAAAAATTTAGCAAATAACAATTAGATTTTGTACATTCAAATCATCATTATGAGTAGAGTATCCACTTAAATTTAGAAATAGGTTATAAAACATTCGAATCTATATTTTCTGTTCACATCAAAATTGTATTTTAGACTTCTTTTTTTAAAAAATACCGAGATGAAAATTTCAACTTCTTTCTAAAACTTATTTCTCTAATATAAATTTATGTTTAAAAATAAGTAATATAAGTAATGTAGAACCATCAAGATCGATTATTTTTGCTTCTTTTATTTTATATTTATATGAAATATGTATTTTTTTATGTAAACGCGCCACTTCTCAACTTGTGATACTGAAATTGACCATTTTTTTTGGTATTTTACAAAGGGATACCTGTCTTTAGTATCCAAGAATAATTAGATACTCTTACCTGACTTTATTGGCCTGAAACCTTTCATCTATCATTGAGATTTTTGAATAAAGCGTTTTACCTTTTCCTCCCTGACAGAAGAAAGATTTTTGGAGGAAAAATCCGTATTAAAGAACACAACAAATTGAGATATTAATAAAAACCCATTCCTTTTTACGGCAATACAAACTGAGTGAGAGTGTCCAAGCATAAAAGATTTCATTTTATTAAAAATATAGTCAAAATCTTTGAATTCCTTCTGTTCTGAGTTTTTGATATGCTATCAGATATTCAAAAGTTTCCTTTTTTAAGAAAATTTCTCATTCGAGAAACTGCATGGATTCATTTTTGATATTAGATACGATGTTTTTCTTCTAAAAATGAAATCTGGGACCGTATTTTAATTGTCATTTAAAAAATGCCTTTGAAATTAATATGAAGAGACGGTGGAAGGATATTGTTAGATGAAATAATGTACGTTATGCAGCATTTTCTTATAACATAAATAGTACACACTTAGGTTATTGCTTCTTTTTGTACTGGTGTGGAGTGGTGGGGAGTTCCAGTTCAGGTGTCGTCCTCGTCATCTGACCGGGGTTCAAAATTACGAGGTCCGTCCCAAAGTAGTCCTCGTGTTGCTTCAAAACGGGACGTTAATATAATTAAAATAAACCTTCTTTTTATAGTCATTTCTTATTACTGCTGCTTTCACAAGAAGTAACAAAAAATAGTATGGAATCATATTAGTAATACCACTAATTTCGTTGTATTTGGTTCAAGAATCGTAGATCATGCATTTTGTCCAAGAATGCTTGTCAGATCGAACTTTTTTCAATAAAGATTTTACAAGTGTCTTGGTAGTAGTTAAATAATCTACGAGTAGAGAAATTTATTGGTTTATAAACGCAAATCAACAGTTCCATTAAAGAGCAAATAATTTTATGATAAATGAAATATTTTTTGATTAAACAATCCTGGAATACTTTTTGCCAGGTAGAAAAGCCATACCTTAGAGCCTTCCAAAAAGATATTCCGGTTCTTCAACTCAGAGTTCAAAATGTTTGTTTTTTTATTATTATAATATTTTATCCCAAAGGAAATTATATATATCATTTTGTTTTAATAAAGTTACTTAGAAACTTGTACTTCATTTGTTACTTGCTTCAAAGTTAGGCATTTTCTCTTTTTTCTTTCAAATACTTTTGTAGCTTCTGATTCATCAACAACTGTGAAAACGCGTTTAAATGAAGTGAACTATTCTGCTCATTAAAAGGCCACATCTACCTGAGATACATCACGTGATCCTTAAGGGACAATGGCTGATAGTAATCTAATTGTGGCAACTTGATGTGGTAGGTGTGATCTTCTAATGCGCACAATAGCTGACCTCGTGTAAATGTTGCTTTAGTGCAGAAATATATTGTGCAGATAATCTTCATTACCAATCACAGGTCTCTTAGTGATAACAAAATTATGTAATTAAAGTATTGTTTGGATTTATCACCATTGCCTTCGTTTTTTTAAACAAAAAAACAGCCACCGGACAAATTATCTAGGGATCCTTAAGGATTTTCGATCAAGGATTGTTGTTCTTTTTCCATTCTTTATGAGAATTATGTTGTAAGAGAGCGTTCTTTCATTTTTGCTATGTTGTGAATGTTTTATACTGCAACCGTAACTTTACGAGTAGAAATATGCAATGCTTCAATCATCTTGAGATAACCACCATTTTATAGTAAAATATGCTTTCGGAACTCTACGGATTAATTACTTGGACATTTTTCAAGAAATCAGAATTATTTCAGATTGGTCAACGATCTGGATCAAGTAGTGTGAGTACTTTTCATTACATTTAATGCTTTTTTGCATTTTAAATTTTAAATGAAAATGTTGATCTTTAGAATATGTAAATGTTTAAATGCGTTCCGTTAAGTTTTCACTATTACAAATATATCTTCATTTTCTTGCTCATTTGAAAAAATTAACTATCTCAATAATTCTTCGATCAAACAACAATTTACTGATTCATTAATTAAAAAAAATCTTCTGAGAAATATCATTCCTTTGATTAAGCCTAATCACGATAAGAATTCGTATACAGACCCATCTACTACCATTTAGGCCTTCCTATTGCATGCAAAACTTATTACACGTAAACCAAATATTAAAACTTCTGATCTGAATAATTAAAAGTCAAAATTATTCGTAAAAAAGCAGTGGAATTTTCAAATAAACCGAAGTCTAACCTGAGTCGGACATTACTCAGAACTTTTATGACATCGAGTGCTAATCGTCAGAAGAATCCAAATCGGATTTTTTAAAATTCATGATGACTGAGAACTGCCTCGAAATTCCATTCAAATACGCAATGAAACAAATTAAAATAACATGGAGCGATGGTATCTTTAGCTGATTTTTCTCATATAGATATTGAAGGGAATTATCGAAAATATTCTGTTGCTGCACTAACTATTCTGTCATTGATTTATACATTCCAATTCTTCTAAATATTGTATTGTTCTTGAGAAATTGAAAAATTATAACTCGAAAGCAGATGACTGTTTATAGATGTTCTAAACGTTAGTAAATTGGCATAGGTATATACAGATATTTTCAGTTTTCGTCCTAAAGTAATGGTGTTAGAAGTTTCCAATGTTAGATGCATCTCTTCAGGGTAAAACAATGATTAGGATATCATCCGATCTACCACATCCTTTTATTAACGGTTATCAATTCAATTCAACCATAGATTTTACAGGAATCAAAGATTTAGCTTTCATTAACGAGTCGAATAGAACAACGTTTTGAAGTTTTAGCTCAACTAAGTCCCCTTATATCATTGAAGATGATTACGATTACATACTGGAAAATTGTTGGAATACAATTTTATAAATATTTCCACACATTCTCTTGATCTCAAGAATAATTGGGGTAGAAAGTGTTATGGTTCTTTCTGTTTAATAATATATAGCAATATAAGCAATTAAAGAAATAGATGCACACACTAGGAATAACCCAAATGTATCAAGTACAAAAATTATTATAAATTACCTAAATTATGAAATTGATCTTTACAGATTTTATTAAACAATCGACTTTAATTTCATTCATGATATAAATATATAATTTTGATAATCAAAAATAGCGATTTTTCTAAATTCTTAATTTTAAAGAAAATTAATTAATCAATGAAGAGTATAAATTCAACCATATTCAATGTTCTAAAATCCTCTCACCTGTTTCCTTCATAATCAGTATTAGAATAATCAGAAAATAACAAAGAATTCTTGTCTATTTATGTAGCATTATGTCATGAAAAGAGCGCTCTATGAAATAAAAAGCATATTTCAAATTCTGAAGAATTAAACGCTTTTTTAAATAAACATAAACATATCTCAAAATTTTCATTAATAATAGAAAATATGTGGATTGAGAATTCATTTGTGATAGACAGATCATCTTAGTAGTAACACAAAAATAAATTGCCTGTTATATATGCAAGTGAACAGGGCAATCTGATATTTGGTAGCTAGGACTGACAAAAATGACAGGCAAATAATTTTAAATTATGCTGCTTCATCTATAAATGTACACATCCGTACAAAAGAAAAATTCGATTGTAACTTCTGCCTAGAGATTAAGGAAGACAGAACATCATAAAGCAGAATTTAAACTTCAAAATATTTTGATGAAACTGAGATCAATTATATATAATCGTTTTTCATTTACTTTCATTCGCTCACATAAATGATAATTTCAATTTTCTCTGTAACGAAATAAAATTGTATTCCTTCTTTCCAAAAGGCGATAAAGTGTGTAACATAATCCATCTGAAAGCCTTAAGAATGCAAAATAGATTTGTTTTCAAGGTCATAAGAAATTTCCCGATAATCATAGGTTTTTAGCTTATTGTTTTGTTTTCTACTTTATATTTGTTAGTTGCAACCTTGATGGCAATATTGTTACTATCTAATGACATTAGGAAATTCAGACCAAGAAAATGTGCCTAAGGCTAATACTTATATACCAAAACAAATCTTTGCTGCGATCTGATGATTTGAACCCAACGAAATCGTAAAATTTATATATCGAAAATCTTTAGTTTAGGTAACCGACTGCATTCGAAGGAGAAATTTTGAAAAATTTGATTTTTTAAAAACAATTTTTGGGTTTTAGATGTATTACCTAAAACACTATAAATAGAAAAACATTATTAGAGAATATCATATATTTTGAGAAATAGGAAAATTTGTGGTAAATTTTAGTGAAATTTAACCAAAACGGTTAAAATTCCACACAAAATTGTAATGCAACAAACCTATTTTTCTTTGTACACAAGTTTTAGAATATAATGATGTATGAAATGAACCAAAATCTAAGAAACATTTTGAGATGTAAAGAAGTTACGGGTAAAAATATACGTATATATGCATTTTTTCCAAAAATTCGCAACATCATTTTTCTAAAAACGCCTATAAATGAAAAAAGTATTTAAACAACAATACAAATTTTGGTTCATTTCAATGCCTATATTATTTAAAACATAATCTGAAATTTTTATGTAAATACCACTATTAGTTTTTGGGATAACATGTGAATGGTTGATAATTTTTATGAAAATTAAAATTAAAGTGAAAGGCAAATTTTAGTTGAAAAATAAATTTTGCTTAAAATTCCTTTGGATAATAGGTTAGACCTTCCTTTTCCAAGAAAAAATCAACTTTTTTGGAAAGAAAAAAGTCTGAATTACAAGAAATAACACTTTTTAAAAAAAAAAATCGTCAATTTGATCGAAAACCAGCGTTTTCAACATAGTCGGATACCTTAAATAAATTGACCAAATCATATAAGAAGAATAAATGAGAGTTCTTGTCACATTCTAATAATCTACTTTGAAGTCAGATTATTGATCAATCTTTCAAATTAGCAGTAATATTTTTTACAACATTTTAATATAAATGTATAATAAAATGATTTTGTTGATTTCTATATTTTTATGACGAAATTTAATTCTTATCTTATATATATTATTTGCTCTCTAGACGTAAAACAATATTTAAAATGTAATAAATTAATTCTAAAAGATACATTGAAAATGGTTGCATATTTAGAAAGAATATCGAAAACGCTTACGAGAATTCATTATCTATTTCATATTTTATATTCAAAAATGTATGCATTGATAAGTCTAGAGTTGTAAATTGCATACAAATACTAAAGACTACTAATTTTAAAAGCTAAATAAGCAGTAAAAATTCAGTAACTGTGTTTGAAATCTGAAAAAAATACTTTTTTAATTTTTGTGAGGCAGCTGTTAAAATCAAAGAAAAGATATTATCGAATTTATTTAAAATTACATATAAATATAACTTGTACGATATTAAAAATAATTTTAATTGGTGTTTATGGTAATGAGGTTTTTACAGTTCTTCAAATATTATAGTTCTGAAATAAACTTTCCTTAAGATTAAATTTTCATTTTTTCGGCAGTATATAAATTCATTTTTTTCAACTATCTGGAATATAGATAAATTAAGGAGATTTGGCTAGCCTTACTTTACATTGATATTTCAAAAGGAATATTTTAAAAACTATAAATTATTGAAAATATTCCTTTTATTGCAAAAATCAATGATTTATGTAATTGTACGAGATTGAGCAAAGTTTTCCGAAAGTTATTTAAAATCCTTCCACTTTTTCTAAATAATTTACTATGATTTAAAATTATTTAATTTATTTTATATTAGAATTCCTCTGGAATTAAGAGAACATTTTCTTTATATACAGTATTGAAAAATATACATTACTGATGAAAGTTTTATTACCAGTATTACAGCTCTAGAAGGGTACGCTGGGTATATTGTTTGTTATTATCTTGTTTTTATACTGATTAATTAAATGCTCTGTACATTCTTAAATTTATATTTAAAATAGTTTAGAATCAATCAGTTTTTGATGAAAATGTATAACAAAACTAGAGATAATATAAAAATTCAAATTTTGTAATTTTTTCTTAAAATGCTTTCATTCTTTCTTAGCGTAAACTAAAATTTCTGGATATGCGAGTTTTATTCCCTTTCTGCATCATAAACGCACGCAGAAATTCTCGTTCAAAATTCATAACTGAAACGCTGGATGAAAGTTATTTGTCAATTATTATATAAAATGTCTGAGAAGAAATTTAAATGATATAAGCAGTCTCAATTTTGGTCTAGTACATTTTTTTGCCTTTCCAGCGTGTAAACTGTATAATGTGGTCTACTATCTTTAGGACGAGTGGTTGTGATTTCAATTTTCTTTCAGAAATAGCTACAACCTGAGAAATGAAAACAATATGTTATGAAGTACTATTTACGATAAAATAATAAAGACATTCATAAAACAATGAATTCACACTTTGCGGGTAAAAAAGGGACTCAGGGGTTAGGCTCAGTAATAATAAGCAAAAATTTAAGTTTTAAATACATGCAATAATTATTATCCTTGATTTTAACTCCTGCGTGATATAAAATGATAAACAAAGACAGTTGTAAAGCATGAGCAGTTATGTCTTCTATTTTAAAGTTTACAATTCTTTAAAATCACTTTCAAGGCAAAAATTGTTAATTATCAATTGTTTTATTGATATGAACTTCTCATTACTCAATTTTATCCATCAGCTGATGCTATAAAGGCAGATAAATGCGCTAATATTTTAAGTATTTTTTTCAAATAAAAGCTGCAGAAATAAATAAATTTTAAAAAGCATGCTCATTCCATCACTAAAATAAATTTAAGATAAATAATTTAGAGACGTAATATTTTGAAATTCAACAAATATATAGTTCTGATATGTTTGTAATTATTTGAAAAATTTCAGGATTTAAAAAAAAAACCGAGACTGCAATTTATAAAAATACAAACTGCGACCTCGAAACCAATAGTAAAAATCGTTTCAAAATAATAACTTTTGAAAGGTAAAACAAAACCTTAGTCCTTTTATGACTAGTGGAAAAATCAATTTTCCTTTTTAGTTTTTGGTGACTGTTTCCCGTGCGACTCATCTTCTCATCCAATAGCGACTTTTCTTTTAATGTTTCATGTTTCCTAAACCAAAACTGCTCTTCTTCTGTAATTTAGTTTTTCAACTTATATGGTACAGGCAGAAAATCGGCTCGCTTTATATCCAACACACGTTTCCTAGTTTCTTCTGTTCGATAGTCGTACAAATTGTGGTTACACACTGAAGGCAGAAAATGGATATAAAACTTGATAACAAATTATTAAACAGTGATCTGCATCTATTTTATACATTTCTTTTATACATTGTAGAAAAGACAGATTATTCTGTTTTTACAAACTGTTCATGAGTTTGGTTTGTTTCATATTCAGAAAAGTAAAATGTTCGATATTTCACGAAACAATTGAAAAATTTTGCATTTGAGCATTCTTGAAATTTTTTGTTGTTGAGTTGAACAAGACATTTTTTCTTCAAAGTGTGGTTACCATCTAATCAATGCCAATAAATTTTAATTTTAAAAGAGTGATAACATCTTTTTGAATGTTTGAAAACAAAATAATTCATAAATCTTCTTTGTGTATATGATTAAGAGTAAGAAATCAAATTCTTTTTGCACACTAATAAAAGTAAGCTTTAACTGATTTTTTAAAACTGACTTTATTTAGGCTTTGGAGATATTTTTTTTTATTCCAAGCAAGCTTCACCCCTCAGGGGCTCACCTACTATAGGTGAGTACGGGTGTCCCAATCCCGAGGTACCCAAGGATCTTTACTCATTTTTCAATTTATTCTCCTCTACTCCTTCTGCTGTCTGCTTGATCCTTCTACCCCTCGAGGGTAGACGAGGAAGCTCTCCATGAGAAGCTGTCGCCACTCTGTTTGCTTCCTGCTTCTCATGGACAGCAAGTACCCCCACGTGTTGGCCGTGCGTGGTGACCCATTAGACGGGTGGTACATTCCGGTCCCCGGTGTATCAATCGGCTGATATCCTGGTCATCTTCTGGGTGGTAGACGTTCCTGGAAGTGGCTCTTTGCGTATAGGTTTCAGGTAGCATCAAGGTGGATACCGAGGCTGGGAATTCGCAGAGCCAGCAATTGCCTTCCCTTGTTGGGCTCCGTGGAGGGCGGTGCCATTGGATCCTGAATTCCTTTTTCTATGCTGCATGGGTGCCAAAGGCAAACTTCGTCTCTTAAGTGGGCATGTCACTGTTCAAAATCAAATAACACATTTTGATTCTTTTTTCTAATCTAACGTATTTCCACAAATAATGAAACTTTCATGAATGTCTCACCTTTTCTTGTTTAAAAAGCTATTTCTGCTACCGTTGGATAGGTTACATCAATAAAGAAAATTCTTTCTGGATATCTACTCGTAGAAGTTAGTTCTATGAAACAGGCGATAAAAATTATGAAAATTAAAGCTTTAGCTGACACAAAAGTAACAGGGGAACCTCATAAAACTCTAAATTCTTGTAAATCTTGTGTCATAACTCTTGAAGAACTTTTTAACGTTCCTTTAGAGGAAATCACATACGAATTAAAACCACAAGGAATAATACATGTGCGACGCATTTTCATACGAAAGCATGGACAGCTCATGCCAACAAAGCATTTGATCTTGACCTTCAGATCTCCAAAACTTCCTGTTTCTATTAAGGCAGGATATATTAACTGCCCAGTCAGGCCATATATCCCCACACCTTTACGTTGTTTCTCTTGCCAGCATTTTAGTCATCCGAAAACTGTTTGTCGCTGGAAACTTGCTTGCGCCCGCTGTGCTGAAGTCAGACATGATAACACTGAGTGTAAGGTAACAGAAAAGTATGTAAATTTTAAGAGCAATCACACTTCCTATTCCTAGTCTTGCCCTTACTGGAAATTTGAAAAGGAAGTCATTAAGGTTAAATTCAAGGAACAGATATATTTTCCTGAAGCTCGACAAATTGTCTCATTTCGTACAACGACGTCTGGTACCACTTACGCTTCGGCAGTGAAGAAAGCCCTTGTTAATCGAAGTACGCAGCATGAAATAAAGGATTTTCCTCCTGATACTGATACTTCTGACACGATTAACTCTGAAAAAGTTAAGGCTCAAAGCAAGATGTCTTCTAAAGCTGAAAAATCCTTAAAGTTTAAAATTTCTAAGCACGGTTTTCCTCACAAAGATTTGGCAAAGACATTCAAGAAACAATCAAAAAAGCAGTCTTTAGCACTAGGTATTGCTGAAAAAGGCCTAGTACACAAAGATTTTCCTTCTTTGTTCTGTGGTATTCCGAAAAGCTATGATATGATTAACTTGCAATCCTCGGAGCAGGATGAAGATCTTCAGATGAGTTGCGAGGTTTCCTCAACCCCTAATGTCCACATCTCCAATTCATTTTCGCCTCAAAATTCTTAATGGGTTCATTTCTCTCATGGAATTGTCGCGGCATCGAGTCTAAGACTGTGGACATTAAATCTCTCATTAACAAATTTCATCCCATTTATTTTGCCATTCAAGAAACTTTCATGAAATCGGATATTTCTTTCAAAATACGTGGTTATAATAGTGTTCGCCAAGATGACACATCTACTTCCGGTGGAGTCTGCATCTTGACTTCAAATCTTTATCCAAGCTCACCCCTTCCACTGCACATTTTCTTGCAAGCTGTGGCTGTTTAAGTTCACGTTATATCTCTGATTACAATGTATTGTATTTACTTGCCACCACATGACAATGTAAGTCAACAATCTGGTTGACCAACTCCCCTCACCTTTTGTAATGTTTGGCGATTTTAATGGGCATAGTCATTTGTTGGTTTTGGAAAATGCAAATACTCGTGGGCGACAGATCGAACAGTTTATTAATAATAACTGTTACTGTCTGCTCAATAATGGTGAAAAAACTCATTTTCATGGACCCACATGTAACTTCCATAGTGTCAATCTGGCCCTTTGTTCTCCTGAAATACTACTTTTTTTGAATTCGACAGTTGAAGAGGATTTGTACAATAACGATCACTTTCCCTTAATAGTCTCCCATGCTTAGAAAAGCGGTGCGACTCCTTGTCTTCCGCGTTTTATGTTTCAACGGGCAGACTGGAATTTATTCTCACAACTTGCCGATATAACTGAGACCATGCTCAATATTACAGATATAATGGAAACAGTACAATGTGTCATTTACACAATAACGAATGCCACTAATAATACGATTCCAAAGAATTTCTCCATGCCTACGAAAATTTTGTAGGCCATGGTGGAATGAGGCTTGTCGCGACAGTCGAAGGAGGGAAAAGAAACTGTGGAAAATTTTTAGATGTCCAACGACTGAAAATCTTATTGCATTTAAACGTGCCATGGCCACTGCTAGTTGCATTCGCCGTCGTAGCCAGAGAGAGAATCCTGGAGTAATTTTGTGTCTTCTATAACATCTGCTACATCCACTAAGCAAGTGTGGGGCAAAGTGAAGGCTGCTAACGGAATGTATCGGGAATTTCATTTTCCTATATTAAATAAAGGAAATACCATATACATTACTCCATTAAATATTGTCAATATTATTGGGCAAGCATTTGAAGAAATTTCCTCACCGGATTCTTATAGCTCTAATTTTATGGTGACTAAGCGTCGCGCGGAGCAAAGGCATTTGCAGTTTAATACTCATAAGAGCTTTCCTTACAATTGAGAGTTTAAGATGTATGAATTAAAATCAGCTTTGTTTCGAGCACAAGACACCACTCCAGGGCCTGATTGAATCCCATACCGCATGATTCATCTATTAAATACCACTTCCCTTTCCAATCTGTTGAAATTATTAAACAGAATTTGGACTGAGCAGAAGTATCCTTCTCAATGCTACGAAGCGATTGGGATTCCTATCTGAAAACCGGACAAAATTTCGTCGAATCCTCTGAACTACAGGCCAATAGCCTTAACTAGCTATTTGTGCAAAACCTTAGAGCGTATGGTCAATTGGCGCCTTGTGTATGAATTGGAGAAACAAGGTCTCATTCCCCCAATGCAGAGTGGTTTCCTTAGAGGACGACCAACCTTTGATAATATGATCCTTCTGGAGACCCATATTCATAATGCCTTTTTCGGAGTAATCCCCTTGTATCTGTTTTCTTCAACGTCAAAAAGGCGCACGATCGAGCTTGGCGCTATGGCATACTTTCAACGCTTTTTAACCACGGTTTTAAAGGAAACATGCCCATTTATTTAAAAAAACTTTTTATCTCGTCGAATTTTTCGGGTTCGCGTGGGAAATTTTTATTCTCGACATTTTAGTCAATCTGAGGGCGTGCCACAGGGCAGCGTCCTCAGTGTTACGCTTTTTTATCGTTCATTTTAGCCAGGTTCTTAATAATTTGTCACCTTCTGTTCTAGGAAGGCTCTATGTTGACTATTTGCAGATCTCCTGCGAAGGTAGTAACATGCGTTTAATAGAAAGACAGCTACATAATGCAACTAACACGCTACTACTTTGGTGTAATAATAATGGGTATACTTTTTCTCCTGAAAAGTGTCGATGTGACAACTTTTGTATTAAACGGGCATTCATTTAGATCCAAATGTTGATGTTCTCAATATCCCTATTCCAATAGTAGATGAAATACGTTTCCTAAGCGTTATTTTTGATCAAAAACTCACTTTTCTCTCTCGTACTTTATATTTACGAAAGAAATGTGAAAAATCCTTGAATATCCTAAAAGTGCTCTCCAAAACTTCTTGGGGGGGGGCAGATAGAACCTCTCTTTTCCGTATCTACGAGGCAGTCATTCTTTCTCGTCTGGATTATGGATGTATGGTGTATGGTACTACTCGTTCATCTGTTTTACGACGATTGGATACCGTCCACCATTCTGTCTTGCGTGTATATTCAGGAGCTTTTTGTACTTCACCCATAGAAAGACTTTATAATATATGTCACCAGCTACCGTTGCATCTTAGACGTAAGAAAGTTTCATCCTTATATTTTTTAAGAGTAATGTCTTTTCCGAATCACCCCATAAGTAAAGTAAAACTTCCAGTTAGTCTTCGCAGACTCTATGCTGCTCGCATTTCTCACATTTTGCCTTTCATTGAGAGAGTAAAAGAATTTCTGCATGAGTAGGAACTTCATGATGTTTCAATTAAGTCAGCCGATGTATCGTTCTTCCCTCCTTGCGATGTGCCACAGGTGTCCTTCTTGAATCCCTTCATTGGATTTGATAAATCCACAAAAGCGTCAGCAGTTTTCAAGCAGCTATTCCTATATCATTATTGTCAATATTCAGCTTTCACAAAAAATTTTTTAGACGGCTCGAAGTCAGATGGTTATGTCGGTTGTGGCATTATTATTCCATCTAAGATGATGAGCTGTCATTTGTATAATTATTTTTCTATATTTACTGCTGAGTTGTTGGCGATTCTATGTGCGCTTCGGGAAATTTCCTCTGCTAATCCACGCAATTTTATTATATACACAGATAACATGAGTGCCTAAGGAGCACTATGTCATTAGAAATACTGACCACTCTGCACTCTCTGGAATAAGGGATTTAGCATACTTTTTTAGCTTTGTTCCAAGTCATGTGGGAATATATGGTAAGGATGCGGCTGATTATGCAGCAAAAACGGCTACTTCCCTTTTGTCACAAGAATTGCCCCATGGCGATGCAAAGAGAGCACTAATTAGATATATTTTTTCAATTTGGCAGCGGAGTTGAGAACTGCATACCCATAATAAATTGTATTCCATCAAATCTTCCAATGGATTGTGGCCAGTCCTCCCTATAAGAGAGTTCGATGTCAAATTGACTCGACTCCGTATAGGAGATACATGTTTCACACATAAGCACCTCATTTTTGGAGAAAGAGCACCCATATGTTCCACTTGTCATACTAATGTTACTGTTAAGCATATTTTGATCGAGTGTCCTTCTTTTAATTCCCATCGCCAATTTTTTTTAAATTCCCTATCTCTTACCTTGTTTGATTTAATGGATGAAACGTACCATCCAAATCTTTTTAATTCTTGAAAGCTATTTGTTTTTTACAGTATATTTTATAATCTATGCTCATTGCTTACATTGAAAATTTTCAAACAATTTTGCCAATTTTACCTGTCTTACGTTAAAATCATTCTTTTGTGTTCTAATTACTCATGTGTTCGATACATTTCATGTGGTTTCAATAACTTACGTCTGCTTTTAAATTCATGTTGTTTTAAATGTCTGTTCTAATTTTACCATATGATTGGCGCAGTTTGGCCAGGTGGGGCTCTTGCGATAATAAATCACACACAACCAACCAACCAAGCAAACTTCAAATGCATTTTTCTGTACTATCAATTATAATTGTTTTCTATATATTTATCTACTGCCTGCTATATATTTCTGTATTGTCATTTTTAGAGGCTTTTACAAGTAAAATATTTAGCTCAAAAATTGCAGTAAAAATGAGCAAAAAAATGTTTTTGCCTGTGTGTTATCATTGACAGCCCTGCTATGCACACTCATTCTCAAACAAATCAATCAGTTCAACTCCATAAGTTTTCAGTTACAAGTAGTGTTATAAATTTCGTAAGATTTCTATGGTGGAATTTTCTGTATTTTATAAATAAGAGTTAAGTGTTGTGCTTAAAAACTCAAGCGTAAGTTTTAAGGTTCCTTAACGATTCAAGTGTAACATAACTAGCCATTAGAAAATTAATAAACAAAATATATTTAATTCTAACGTTGAAAAGACACAATTTAATTTTGATACCAAGTATATTTAATGATATTATAATGAAGAGAAAAATTTAGAGTAAATAAGTAAAATCAATTTATAATAGAACATAAAGAAAGGTTTTTGTCAGTTTTGTTTTCGAAAACATTACTTATCGGATCAATAATTTAATGCCCCTAAGTGATTGACCTACTCTAAAAAGATATAATATGTTTAAAAATTTTATATTAATTAATTCTTCACTCAAAATTAATGTATCCACCTTGTAGATAATCCCAACAGGAATTCGATTTATTTGTAATAATGCTTACTTTTGCATCTCCGGATTCATTCTTCCACGGATCTTCATAGAAACCATTTTTTTTTCTTTTACTATTATCAACTTTCTTTCCTAACAAATTTTAAATCGTAAACTAAATTTTGACCAGAGTATCGGTTTAGGCAAAATTTCATGAAATTCTTTATAAAAATATTATTTTAAACTCAATTTTTTTTTTAAAAAATGTAATCTTATTAATCCCTAGATAAATTCTTAAATAACAAAGAAAATTGAAATAATGTTTGTAAGTTTTTGAATGTATTACCTTTTACATTACAGAATAATTATAAATTTCATTAATCCTTATTTTAATTCTTTTCTTAATTAATTCTTGTTTCTTAAATGAGTAAGAAAATTCTAAGAATTTAATTTTAAAGCAGTTTATTGTTTTATTATTTATATTGCTTCATCTTTCCTAAGCCTACAAACTGGGCTGTTCCTTTGCTATCTAATAAGTCAGCATAAGGATTAACTTTTGATTTTGCTTTCTCATTTAGTAGCTCTCTGGAAGTTTTGGTAACTTCCGAAATAAATAAAAAGTTATGTACTTTGATCCCTCATTTCTTGAACTACTGGTACGTACTCAAATTTAATTTCATGAGCTTAGAAGTCTAGCTGCTCATTAATTAATGATCAGATCTTGTTTATATTTCAGTGATATTTCTGAATTTTATGCAAACATATTTAGTAAGTTTTTAAGAAATAAGCAGTATTCTGCCATGATTTTTACGGCAAGAGAAATTTTATTTTCTTTGGATGGTCACATAATTTTCTGCAGTTGATTTATAATACATTCCTTGTTTGGTTTTATATTTATAATTTCGTTTTTAATTAGTTTTCTTTGTAACCTTTATATAAAATTTATTGGAATTGCTTCTTCCTAATTTTTTTTCTTTTGTTTTAAGTTTGTTTCTTTTGTTTTTTCAAAATTTCCTTGGAATTCTATCTGTTTAAACTTGAATACTTATATTTTACTATTAATTATGAGTTTTATTTTCTAGTCTCGATTAATATATTACTTAATTATTGATTTTTTGCAATTAATTTTTAAATCTTATGGTGCTATGGATTGTTTAAATAACATATGATTTAAAATAATGCTTGACAGTGTCACATTTTGTATCCACAGATTACTAGTATATTTATTGGATGTTCCCCAAAAATATTTATACTTATAATATATCGATAAACCATAGATTCCTTTACATAGATAAACTCATAGATCTTTAAATACTAAAAATTAATGCTTTATTTTGAGACTAATTTTGCATCATTGGTATTCCAATCTACCTGTTTGTAATCCCTTCCTGTTTCTAAACCCACCAATCCGTTAATTATGCCCAACGGAAATTCTAACTAAATACATTTGCTTCATTGCAGAACTTTTACGGAAAATATCACTATTTCATTAGATACTTTGTGTCTGTTTAAATCAGCTCCTTCAGATTTTATTGTATAAATCTTGATATTGTGTTCTAATGATGGGCTTCCATTACATTGAAAATACAAAGGTATTGATGTAGTTTGGACACTAGTTTTTTTTCAAAATGTATGGATTTGTGTGCTGAAAATTCAAAAATGGCATTATGGTCATATTGATTTTCTTAGTTTTGCTTCCCCCTTTTTTAAATGAATTACAATGCTTCTTTTAATATTTCTTGAAATTGGAACAGTTTGAACAAAGTAATCCGTGATTAAAAATACAAAAATTACTGATTGCTGGGTTCGAACCCCTCACCCATATAGAAATGATTTTATTTTATTAATGTGTTGAGTCTTACTAAATACCCCTTATTAGTTTTATAATATATATTGCTCACTTTATAAAGAAAAATAGATAATTTAATAATGTGGTCTAATTAAAATACAAATTACTGATTAGATTAAAAATACAAAAATTACTGATTGCTGGGTTCGAACCCCCCACCCATATAGAAATGATTTTATTTTATTAATGTTTGGACTCTTACTAAATAACCTTTATTATTTTTATAATATATATTGCTATTATTTTATTTTATTAATCTTTGGACTCTTACTAAATACTCTTTATTAGTTTTATAATATATATTGCTATTATTTTATTTTATCAATGTTTGGACTCGTACTAAATACCCTTTATTAGTTTTATAATATATATTGCTCACTTTATAAAGAAAAATAGATAATTTAATAATGTGGTCTAATTATATTTTTAGAGAATGTTATTAATATCATTATTTACTATGACATAATTCTGCAGTTTTATTTCATAAAATTTTTGTTTAAGGTATGACATTGTCTAAAAGGTAATTTTGCAAAATCTTTTAAAAAGCATTAATTTCTTATTATTTGTTTCAAAAATATTTATTGATCATTTTTAAAATCATCAAATCTAATAAAATATGAATAAAATGACTTTAATCATTTAAATTCCTGCAATATATATTATTAATTACAAGACTTGTTTCTTCTACCTTTTTATTTTAAAATTTAGTCTCAATCCAATAAAAACGATCCTGAAAGCATGAAGAATGTAACAACTTAACAAGTGAATGTAAATATTAAAATTTAAGCAATAAAAAATATTGTTTCAAAATTTTATCAAACTGAAAAAACCTGTATGGGAAATTAAAGCTGATAGTACTAAAATTTTTTCTGACTTAATTTTTTTGAATTAAAGTATTATTTTAACTCAAAACACTACAAAATTATTGTGAATAAACTTTAATAAAATGTATGACAACTTTTGAAGAAATATCTTATGCTGAACATCCAATCACTATGCAAGAAATTAAGACTACATTTTAAAATAAAACTTAGCCTTAAAAATTATTTTAAGACTAAATTTTATTTAAAATACGATCACTATGTTTTAGCGTATTAAATTAAATTGATTTCGGTTCAAGAGCTTCCCTGTATAAATGTTTATTAAAAATTTCCCATGTTTGCTTCATAAAACTATTTACAGTTTTGATGTTTTTAAATATTCAATTGCAATTAGTGCTCATTATTGTTGACAGTGCTCCAAAGAGTTTTATATTGGAATGTATTTTTCAAGATAAATGTTCAAGGATTCAAATTGAAATTATTTCCATAGATGCATATGATACATATTAGAAGTGTTATTGGAACCAAATACTCAAACTGATTTAGATAATGGGGAATTAATATTAAGAGAGTAAATTGCAATCATTATTGACTCTTCAAATATAAGAAACAAAACAATTCGATTTTAGATAAGAATTGATATATATTATATATAAAACATAATATTAACAACAGTGAGTTTACTCTTATGTGTGAAAACATTAAAAAGATGCTGGAGACTTGAATTTGTTATTAAGTAGCATATATCTATTGTATGATATTAAATAGTATTGGCAATATATTAGTGCAGAATATTGAATATAATATTGCGCAATATTTACAATATTTAAAAACAATTTATGCTTCCTGGATTTTATAAAACAATAAAAGGTAATCGAAAAAAGAATGTTAAGCTAATTATATTAAACATAATATTGATAAAAATATAGCATGTTTGAAATATACTTTGTTTGAAGCTGACTAGCTATTAAAATCTATCCTTTCAAAATTATCTGTCGAATAATTTCATAAAATTTCTGTTAAAAATTATCAATAAGAGTGCGCAAATATAGATGGTTTTTAAATTAAAATATAAATCATGAAGGTTTAACTTTTTACCGGGTTAACCGTTTACTACGTTCTGTGAGACTACTAGAGATGGACTTTCAATCACCGCTATTCTATTTTTAGCTCAATTGGATTGACCTGTGGCTTCCTGTTTTGACTTTCAATACACTTGTACTTTTTCAATCGGTTTCAGCTAATGCTTTTTTTAAATAATTCAGTTATTTCTTCGAGAGCGGTTTCTAAGACTGCAGAACTTCGTTCGTGTCCAAAAGATAAACAAAGCTTAGAAGATGGCACTAAAACTTAGATCTCGAAACATCCAATTTACTGGTCCTATTATAAAGCAGCGCTAAAGACACTTTTAAATGAAGCAGGAAGCAATTTAGTGATACGGATAATTGAACATAAGAGATTTTCGATGAAAGTTAGCAGTCTATTAATTATGTTATGTTTGTCCCAACATAATTTTTTTTATTGATAATGCATTTTGAAAAATTTAAAATCATACATAATATACCAAGAGTAATCTATACAGAATTTTTAGATTGATTTTTAAATTAGTTCTAAAGCATTAAGCATTCTCATTTAAAATGCCATAGAAAACCGTGCTATCGAAGTACCGTAAGCCGATTAAAAAAGGAACAACTTTACTAATCAATTTTTTTCTTTTTTTATAATTGCTTAATTTTACATTATATTGTGTATGCCTTTATATACAGGAAAATAAATATGATTTGAAAGTATAAAATAATGTTTTGTCAAGAATATTATTTATTGTAACATGTGTTTTGAGAAAATGTATGTTTTCACGCATTTACTATATTCAATGATATATTTTGAAAAAATTCTAAAATATATCTATATATCAAGAAAAATATCTGCAAAATATATTTTCAGATTTTCATACTAATACATTATTAGAAATTTTAATTTGAATGTAAATGAAATGTGATTTCATAGACCGCACCTCCCCAGTATGTTCCAATGCATTTACTGTTTTCAATGATAGATTTTGAAAAAAATCTAAAACATATCTATATATCAAGAAAAATATCTGCAAAATATATTTTCAGATTTTCATACTAATACATTTATTAGAAATTTTAATTTGAATGTAAATGAAATGTGATCTCATAGACCGCACCTCCCCAGTTAAGTCCTAAAATTTCACCTCCCCAGTTAAGTCCTAAAATTTCACCTCCCCAGTTAAGTCCTAAAATTTCACCTCCCCAGTTAAGTCCTAAAATTTCACCTCCCCAAGTAAGGGTTTATACTAAATTTGTGTATGAAATCCAAGCAACAAATCACTGGCTTTAATTTTTTTATATAAATTATTTGTTCTTGATTTTAGAGAATAATTATCTTGCCATCAAAGAATTGGTGCAGGAATCTATATTTAGTAACTGAAAACAGGAGAATATGCTTGATTTTATAAAAAGACCTATCAGAATGAAATGGAATATCATTTTGCTTTTCTATCAATCATTTGTTAAAATTCTTTTTAAAATTTTTCCTTGAGTTTAAAGAAATATCAACAATTCATAATATTTTCTATTCAAATCAAAATCGAACGAACCATTGCTAAGAATTCCATTTAAGTTTATTGCTCTGCACTCATAATTGTCCAACGAAAATGTTTCAAAAAATTGTATAGTAGTTTTACTTTTGCTTTCTCACTTTCTTCTATTCTTGTCTACGACAATGTTTGCTAATGATGGAAGAATATTTTAATGATGGTATATTTTTCAAATTTTAAATAGCATTTCTTACTTAGAAGTTTAACAATGCACTTAATTCATCATTATTATTTCATAATGTATTCATATTCAACCTCCTTTTTTATTTTATACAGAATGCTGAAAATAAGGCCCCTAATTTGTATTAAATACCCTTAAATGGTTCATCCTATATACATGTGGATTTGAATTCTTGCAAATTGATAAGTGAAATTTTGTATAAAATTGAAATAAAATTTACTTACTTCATGTTTAGTTCATATTAATTATCTTTTTGAATAATTATTTTCTCTAACGTAATAACCATCCTTAAGCGATGCTTTAAAAAGTGTTTATTTGCACCACATATTCAATTTGCATGGTTGAAATGAGGTAATTGGATTTCATTTAAATTCACTTACTTCACGTATATTGAAGCAACTGATCCAAACCGTCTTGGAATTGAAATATGGATTATATAGTAACCATCTTAAGAGGGTAGTAATAAAACCTTTGCAAGAAAAAAAATTGAATTTAAAAAATGCAGAAGAATTTTTGTGAAAATTTGACAATATATAAGTATGTATTTTTATGTCATTTCTTATTTTGAGGTATTGAATTAGAATTAATTATTCTTAACAGCATTTTAAGTTATTCAAAGAGAAAAGTTATTCCAAATTTCATGTAAGTCTAATGTTTTTTAGACACACACACGAGTTTAACCAGAGGGAAATATTTATTGATATTTCCCTCAAAGGAAGAGTTTTTACTTTTGTTAAAGGGTTTTACTGGTTAAGAGAACTGTTTCAGTTTTTTATTTCTTAAGAATACGTTACAAAATATTCTGTTTATAATAAAAACTGTTGAAATTGAATAAATCATTTTTATATAAATTTTTTGATAGGATTAATTAATCTAAATATTCAAATTAGAGAAGAATTATCACAATTTTGATATGTATCGCTTAATTTTGCACAGAAAGTATGCATAAAAGGAATGGAAGATACAAATTAGTACTTTGTCCACAAAATTTGATGTATCTCTTCAATTCCTTATTTCTGATTTCCGCATAAATATAAAATACAGAACTAGGTAAGTTTAGACACTATTATTCTGTAATACATTTTAAAAGTTACATAAAAAGGTATAAAAATTATAAGAGGAAAAGAAGAACTCGCAGATAGTACGGAATACCACATGACATCACGCAAAATTTATCTAGAGAGTTACTATAAAATTTATCTAGAGTAATCAAGTATATGGGAGAATTAAGGAGTAATTTCCCAGTTGACTCCTTTCCGGTCACTCCAGATGTTCCTAGAATATCATCATGATAACAAACTGATAATATTTACCAGTGATATTATAAGCTCTTGAAGAATATAGAATATTTTGTGTAAAATATATCCTATATTCGTCATTTTGCGTAAAGTTGTTTTCATTAGTAATATTTTATAAAAAAATACAAATTATTATTACTAATGTAAATTATTATTGAAAAATATCTATCCAAACTGCTCTAATTTCTAGTTTTCGATAGTAATTTTGACTTAATAAATATCCATTCTTGTCTTTGATATATTATATCACAATGGCTTGGCACCCAAGAAAATTATAAGTTTCAATTGAAATTTAAAAAAAAATTGGGAAATGACAGAATTTTTAGATTATTTTGCTTGAAATCAGCAACTAAAAATGTATCGGAATCAGAAATAGTGACTCAGGATTTTTGTTTAGATGTCTGTGTAATAATACTTATTTCATGACTTCCTTTGAAATTATTCTATGCTAGGTCTCACTCCTAGCAAAGCACACTTCAATTGTTCCTAGAATTCTTTAGAGAAAAGCTATAAAAATTAATCTTTTTTTTTTAATATAAGCAAACCGTCTGCCTGTAAATATAATTTCTAAATCAAGGCACACTAAAGAAATACTAGGATCTCGAAATTATTCATAAAGCAAGCTCATTGGAGTCGGTTTTTATAACATGTTTCAATCAATGCTTTCAGAAACAAAGCGAATATATTCTCGAGATTTAAAATAGGAAAAAACTATCCATTTCACTTGAAATGTCTTTGAAATAAAGAAAACTATTTTACTTGATGAAATTACATTGAAGTAAAATATGCATTAAAGGCATGAGCTCCACCCTTTAACAGTTAAATCGAATAAGCAAACGGATCGAAATAGCAGCATTGTTTTGCAGAACGTGAAGTGGTTGGCAAAATGCGTCTAGCAGCTATCAGTTTAAAAATTTATTGCCCAATTTTTATTTTCGCTTTGTCTCTTGGACGTGTGACTGCATTCTGTACGGTCATCAAAGCTGGGAAACTGGAAAACGTGTCTTGGATAAAAAGATGCTCGATTTACTGTTCCTGTTCAATGCTAGAAAAAAAAGTTGAATTATATATAAATAAAAAAATATAACATTTTTCAATTTGAAGAGCTAAGAACGTCAAAGAAAGCTCTTATTGGAAGAGAAGATGAGTCTTGTGAGAAAAAGCGACCAAAAACCGGAAGGTAAAATTTTCTTAAAATGGATTTTTTTTCATGGCTCGTCAAAGGGCCAAGATTTCGTTTATCAGATTAAAAGCCATTATGCTGATTTTGCTGTGCTTTCGGTTCATTTTGCAGTATTCATGCGCCATGATTGAACAATTTCTATATCCACATAATTAGAATAAAATTATTGTATATTTCTAAATACTTTCTTCTGCATACGGATTAAAGTTGTGTTTTCCTCAGGTTTGAACTCGGAACCATTGGATCCGTAACCACGTTACATAACCCCTAGACCAAAGTGCACACTCCGGTCTGGAAGTTATGTGGCTTATGAACTTACCAAATCAAATTTATGGGGGGGAAAACTAACCGTAGTTGGAGACCGAAGTCAAAATTACTTCGAATTTTTTTAAGCATTTTATTCGTTTTTGGTATTCTGTCCTTGAATACAATAATCTCTTCAGCCCCTCCACAGTTATTCTTGCATCTATATGTTGGCAAAAGTCCATGTATAAACACATGTGCATATAATAAAGTTATTATTTTTGAAGTTTTTGTTATTTATGAAGTAATTGACGCCATGTCACTGAAGCTGTTTTTAGTTGAATAGTGCAAATAAAATACGAAAGAAAGAATTTAAAAATAATATCTTAAAACATCGTATTCATTTTCATTTCTTAAATTCTAACACTTATTACCATTAATGTAATTCCGTTATATCTAAACGAAATAAATTACCGTTAAAAAGTGTTTAGGTTTTTCTTATAACATCTTTCTAAGAATTAGTATTATAACATTTAACTGTTTTAATATTAATATTTTGGTAACTACGCGATTTCTAGAATGTATTGTTTTTAAAATAAATTGCAAGGATATTTACGGAAGACAAAAAAGAAAAATAGCAATAATTATTTTGACTTTGTTTCTACCTGCATGAAGATATTCATGTCTCCAGTTACAGGTTAATTACATATGTATGCTATCGTGAGATGCTCCTATCATTTGCAAAGACGTGAACCTGTCTTCTTGATAAAGTAACCTATTTATCAGATTCCATATCAGGCTTGAGAAGACAATGGAGTGAAGTTGAATATAAGTTTTTACCCAGCTCATTTAAAAATTTACAACTAAATGAAGTAGTTTTTTTTGTTAGCTCATCTAAGAAATTTGATAATTCTATTACATTGTAGAAATATTTATTGTTTAAATTTTAATCAACAATATAATATAACATCAATTTCTGTATAATGACAAAACATAACAATGTCGCATTCATGTAGCTGTATATAATAAGCATGGATATTCCTAAAGTAAATATTTTTTCATTGCACTTTTTTAAAAAAAAGATTGAGCTTTAAAAACCAGCCACTTTTTGAGTTTTGACCACTATAAGGAAATAGATACATAGAAAGAGTAATTAATTGATGAATAAATGTAGAATCAATACTAGAAATAAGATATAATATATTGTTAATTCAATTTATTCTAGAACTAAAAAAATGCCGAAGAGAACTTTGAAAAGGAAAAAGCTAAAATATTGTTCATCTTTCATTAAAATTTCATTTTACCGCTTTAGTTGATATTTGTTGATATTCATTAATGAATTTCCATAGTTTCTTTTTTCCTTTTTTTCCATTCTGGAAGCTGTCTTGTTGATTTCACTATGATTTCGTTGCATATTCCTATACATTTAGATTCTGTATTAAAACTTTTTTTCCTTTCAGTTTTACTTGGGTACAATTAATTTTCTGGTATATAAAGTTATTTTAATGCTGCTAAAAAGCAAATAGACAAAAGCTAAGTTAATTAATCCATGCACTAAATATTTACGTTCTAAAAGTGTTGAAATAACTGTTCATGTCACTGGAAGCAGATAAATTTACTTTTAAAATCTCAGCATGCCATTAAATCATTGAAATTTTATGACAAAATTAATTTTTAAAATTACAAGACACACGCAGTAACATGCGTAAAATGAAATTTATCGGTGGTTGCAAAGTTACATTTATATCAATAAGTTAATTTTTAACTTAAGATTGATTTGAAAAGTAATTTTTTGCTACAAATAAATGCAAAAATAAAAACATTTTTAAAATGCAACATTATTAACCTACTATAATGTAGGCATTTTTAACATTAAATATTTTGCATTGTTTATACTCCAATTTATGCTTCAATATAAAAAAAAATGCCATAGAATCTTAAGACACGTTTTTACACAGATTCACCTCTAAATGACTTTCATGCATATAAAATCAATGTATAAAATAGTATATAAACTATTATTAAATTCTGAAAATATGTGAAGTATTGTCATCGGTTACACAATTGTACAAAATTTGAAAAACAGTATTACATATAAAATGAGTGAACTATCTATTACAAATTGCATTATTTTTAATGAAAAATAATCTTTATTTTTTTATCGTGGAGAAGGAACTATATTTTGTGTTATAATGTACAACATGTTAAAATAGTGTGTAATTAATAAGTAAAATGTGATTTTCTATGGTATGAAATAAAACAAAAAATATGCTCTTTGATGAAAAATATCTGTTTCCGTATTTTCTACTATAAATACGGTTTTTATTAACTATAAAGATAGGCATTTTATTTAGTAATCGACAACAAGAGAAAAGTATTTTAGGGTAACTGAAGGTGAGAAAAAAATTTGCTTTGCATTCTCGTCAGAAAAATTTCTTCGTCATTGCTAATTTTACTTTTGAAGAATGTAATTCATGATATTTTAAAGTCATATCTTTCGAGGAATCGTATCAAACTTGATTATAAAATTAAATTCTATATAGTGTACATTATACAGTGGGTACAAAAATATTTGAACATTTACATTTCAATTTGTAATTGATAAAAAGAAGCATTAATAAATACAAAAATTGGTATTGCCGAACCAAAATAAATTTAACCATCTAAGTAAAATTGAAAAATAAACAAAATAATATAAGTTACAATTTTTTGTAACAAAATTAAAATAACTCTGGTCAAAAAATTATTTGCATACCCACTCGAATAAAAAAGGAATATTATATAAAAGCAAAATTCAAGTAACTAATATTTAGATTACATTCCATTAACATCTATTATTGCTTGTAATCTTGCAGACGATGATTTAAATTTTCTGTAAGAGTATGGTCAATATTAGACCACTCTTCAATAAGGGCTTCTTAAAGTGCAGATTTGCTTGAAATCTCCTTTTTATTTTTAAATTCAAAGAATTCCACAAATTTTTCAAAGGACTTAAGTTTGGTTATTGTTGTGGAGTATCAAGTCGACTGGGTGCATCATAAAGCCAAAACAGTCATGTTATACCGGCAGTGTGTTTGACATCATTGTCTTAATGAAAATAGTATGAATTACTGAAAACTAACTTTATGCGACTTTGAGGCAATGAAACAATATATCTACATAGGTTCGAGCTGACGTATTCCCATCGATGAAACACAAATCCATCTCCTTTGCTAGTCATGCACCCCCAAACTATAATAGCCTTCTTCATGGTTAACTGCAGGTAAAACATTTTTAGTATGAAAAAAGTGCAAGACTTCTTCCAAACTATTTTGATTTAACTATTTTGTCTATTCAAACTATTTTATTTCAAACTGTCATCAGATTTAAAGATATTGAATTTATTCTTTCCTGAAAACATGACATTTTGTCAGTAAAAAAATGGGTTTATTAATATATTCCTAAGCGAAATTAAGTCTTTATAGTCTATTTCGTTTATTTATGAAAGGTTATTTTCCTTGGAAATCTCCCATAAATGTGTGCATCATGCAGGATATTTCGTACACTTTGGGCACAAATTTGAACTCCAAATGTTGAAGCGGCTTCATTGGCTAATGTAAACGTACTAACAAATGGATTTTTTGATGTTTCTCTTATGAATTTTCACTTAATGTGCTGTGGAAGATTCTTTGGTCATCCAGAACGCGTTATTTGATGTAGATTGTCTTTCTTTATGATGTTTTATACATACAGAACAGTAGAGAGGATAACATTTACCTTTTAATCTATTTCTTGATAACTTTGGCCACTTTCACGAAGATACACAGTATTTCCTAGCAATGGAATCGGTAATTTAGATTTTTAGATGCTATCATAATTTGAAATCGACAATCAAATGGTGAAGTATCGATAATACTTCCTTTATAGTCATCTTACGTGTGTTGTTTACTACCGAATGACTATTCAATAATCAGCATAAAAATGCAAAATCGCCAAAGTTTGCTGAAAATGATGAGGGTGCCACCTCAGGTTTCGTCCTCGTCATCCGACCTTGGTTCAAATTTCCGAGGTCCATCCCAAAATAGCCCTAGTGTTGTTTTACAAAGGGACGTTAAAATAACTAAACTAAACTTAGAGAGTATGAGTGAATGACAGAATATGAGTTGTATCTCTTTAATCATAATATTCTCTATTAAACAGCATGAAATTAATGAAAGTACTTAAAAACATCTTGAATGAAGATTATTAGAATAACTAAGAAAAAAAAATTCAAATTCGTACTAGAACTATTTGTAAAAACTTACGAATATTCTAAAGCTTTTCGATCATTCCTTGGCAAACAATTACATGATTATATATGCGAAAAATGTCTACTTCGGTCTTTATTATTTGGTAAGGAGTTTTGGAAATATTGACGATAATTGATGGAACTTTACTTTTTAGTGTTTTATGTATATTACGAAAATAGTATAATTATCAAAATGATGAATGTAGTATAATACTTATCCAGATTACGAATGTAGTATAGCAGTTTTCAAGATTACAAATATAGCATGATGATTTGCAAACATAGACATATGGCTTAAAATATGTTATTAAAAATAACAGACGTAATGATTTGCATCATTTGAAAATGCAATTGTCGTCACACAAGAGAGTAGGACATGAAAATGTTGTTGTGCTTCTCTGATGTATCACAAACACTGATATACTATATTTATGAATGTATATTTAAAATCGCCATACCTTTATACATTGGAAATAAACATTAACTCCCATATACTGACAATAGCTATTAAACATTTATTCATAAACGGAAGCATTGATCAATAATTAGAAAAAAGACTCGGAATTGGATTTCTCTTATTTTTCAATAATGGCAATGATCCCTTGATTCCGTAATAAACAATACAATAAAAAAACTTATAGTAGAACAGCATTGTCATTTTTCTGCCCAGCACATTACACTAATACAATAAATTGTTACTTTTTATATTTTTACTATAAACAGCCACTGATTATTTCCTTTCTTCATCATTGCTCAAAATAAACTCCGCAATTTAACTTCCTGCTGCGGTTCCCAAGTTTCCTTCATGGGATGTTGCGCAACTAATCCAGAAATTTAGCCGTTCGACTGAAATGGATTAAATGAGCTTAAAACTAAAGTCCATAAAACAAGGTCAGTCAAATAACAAATCAGCATTTCTTCCTTTTTCTAAAAGACTTTTTCCCAGCTTCAGCCATGCAAGGAATGATCGAGCGTCAGGCTAAGCCCTGTTGATGGCAACACCCCGATCATTTGAGCTGTTTTTGAAATGACCATAAATTCGAACTCTGTAGCTGAATCGATGACGGAAGAAACCAACATCAGCAGAAGAGACTTAATAACTCATCGTCGGTTGCGAGAGGATATGTAATGAGGATACTCAGGCGATAAATTGGAGTGCCCAGAAGTATTCCAACGGTGGATGCATCACAGATTTGGGTCACAGTGATTACTTATGATTAGGTTTAATGAACACTGGATTTAAACAGTTATGAAGCTGTGACATATTTTTAGCTATTTATTTGTTTTACGTTTACACATAGGGTATGCCAAACCTAATCTTACCTTTATTTTTTTTGTAAATACATTTGAATTCCATTACTTACTGAATGATGACGTTTTATTTCTTAATATCTACAATTATTTAATATATTTTATTACTATTAATATTATATATGATTGAATATTATTTAAAAATTAAAAGCAAAAAGTAATTAAGTTAAAAAATATAAATTGCAGATAACTTCTATTAATTTATTTTTAAATGTTTTTTTTTTGTTAAGAATTTCACTTTTTGGTTGCATATTTGTTACTAGTGAGTGCTAAGTTTTGAAATAAATATTTCTCTCGGTTTCCGAAAATCTAGGGATTTAAATTTTCATCCAATTTTTTACTAATGAATATAAGATATTATAATATATTTCAAATTTAATTAGTATTTAGCATTTAATTTTGATTGATTGCAATAAATCATTGCAATAAAAGCAGTCTTCTAAAAAATTTGGAAAAGTTAAATGCTTGGTTTTATAATATTGATTTCGAAATATATTTATTGTAATTTATTTTTAATATATTTAATTTATATAAAACTTATTAATATCGATAGGATATCTTAAAAATTACGTTTTCAGTAATGTACTAAAATATATGAATTGAATTTATGATAAAAAATCTGAACATAAATTTAAACTTTCTAATATATAAAGTACTTTAAAATACTTGATTAAGAATCATTTTATGTTATTGAAGCTTCGACATTCATTTAAAATATATTGTAACTTAAATTGCATTTAATATGGCAGTATTGATATCAATCGCCATTAGTTTTACAAAACTGTATTTTCTGATATCTAGTAAAAACATTAATTTCCACATTTTTTTTCATTAATGTAAAATTTAAACTTTTTAAATATTTATTTTTTAATTCTAGAATAATATAAATTCTTTATTTACCTTTATTTTTACTTAATTATATTTACATAATTGAAAGAATAATACTGTTTTCATCAAGTGTTTTTCTAATTCCTTATAGTCCTTTTTTAATTCTACTTAATTTCTCATCCAATTAAAAATGTGACAGTTAATGTAATTCAGTATTAATTAGCGTATTAGAGATTAATGTATTAAGTTTGTGACATTTATTTTCTATCAGATGATGATTGTTGAGTCACTAATCACCATGGAACTGTTCGGATCGTTCTCAAAAGGATGTGAAAGGAAGAGTGGAAGAAAAGTTGCAAAGAGATAGAAGAATGGTGAATATTAGGCAGTCTCGAGACAGAGAAAATATGCATGTTTTGTAGGAATTTTGAGGAGAACTCTGACCTTTCCTTTCTCACGTGCGCAGTTATTGCAAAGATATTAGAATAGAATAAACATTTAAATAAAGTTACAAGTGTATTGGAATGAAGCTCCGGATATATTAAAAAGCACACTGCCATAACAAATGCTCAAATATGCAAAATTTTTATCATATCGGCAAAGGAAAAAAATTTCGATTATGAAATTTCTTCTTTACAAACATTATTAATTGAAGTTATTTAAACACATTTAAAGATTCATTGATGCTAGGAGTAATCCAGAGACTACTATGTTTTGTTTGTTTGCATCAGCTTATAAAAACTTCAGATCTTATTAAATATATATAATATTCTCAAAAACTGGAGATACGACTTATACGCAATAAAACTACAGTGAAAGCAAGAATACTGTAAAAGAGGAACAAGATCTTAACCTTTTTTATGACTCGTGGAAAATGCATTTCGAAAAACTTTCTTTTCGGTTTTCTCATCCAATAACAAATTTTCCTTCCATTTTAACTGATTCCTTCCCAAAAGTTTTGTAGGGGAAAAGTTTCTTTCGCTCTCATTTTGATTCCTTCGATGAAGACTAATGCTAATTCATATCTTTTCCTGCCGAAAATATATTTTTTATCATCTCCATTTCCATGACCTTGCAAATTATACTGGTATATCCGAGAAGTAAAATGGACTTGAAGATTTGGAAGTATAAATTACGAGTTGTTTACCTCACTTTTGAATGTTTTCTGTGTATGGTACTCAGATTCTTTTCATTTCAATTTGTTTCCATCCACTGGAAAGATTGTTAATAATCATTTTATATTCATTCTCCGAATACGTGATAAGTTATGAATAATATTTTTATTAATGACCTCATTTTGATTCCAAAAAAAGTGTGCTACTCCATTCATTCCAAATTTAAATAGTATTTTTGTTCTTATTTTTTCGTAAAAGTAAGACAAGTTATTAAGTTATTAAGAGAGATAATTACCCCAAAAGGTTAAATTTACCCCAAAATATTACAATTTTTATCTATTTTTCACTGAATAATTTTCTATTAAATTGTGTTAATTATTTTCTGCTCTCATTTATTTGAAAACTTCCTTAAAATTTATGGTTGTATAGTTTTTATTCCAATGCTGTTTAGAATTTTTACTTGCTACATTTTTATTACTTTAAATACTAATAGCTATCCATTAAAAAAAACTAGATGTCGACCATTGCCAACTGTTTGATTCCTATAGAAGTCCATCAGCGATACAAGGATGACGGTTATTATGTTAAACCATTGCCCCATTTGTTGTTTTGCTCATATTTATAATAAAGAGGTACGTATATTCATGTTCGAATTGTCCGATGATGTATAATTTGAAACACATAATTTATTTGAACATCATGAACTGCGGAGAAAGGGAAATAAATATAAAGTTTAAAAAAGTTGGGAAAAGAAAATGAAATCTACTATCACAAATTTCAAATTATCATACGAGAATATAATTATTTTTAAGTCATTGTTAGTCTTAATCAATTTAAAGAGATTAAACAGTTTAAACCGATTTGAAACAATCAAGAGACTTCGCTATCCTCTGCTGTTTCTCTCTATGTATAACGATAATTTTCAAAACATGGTAGCATTGTTTTATGAAAACAATATTTTTGTAAACATACTACTATTTTCTGATTTCTGTGATAATAAAACAGTTTCATAATGAAATTATCTTAGAGCAGGAGTCGAATCTTTCAATGTCTTCCACTTAAGAATGGGTAAGGTTATTTTGCCACTGAGGGAAAGACAAAAGAACTTTTCTCAAAATGGTTATTAGACGACTGTAAATTTTTTGAACATATTATGAAAGTTTAATTATTTAATTTCCTCTGAAAAAATCATATTTCACGAAAATAAGTTGTCATATTTCTTTGTAAATCTTTTAAACCGCGTCTGCGTCTCAAAAAAGCATTCGTAATAACAATGTAATACTGGTGAAAGCAAGTTAAAAATATATATGCAATTAGAAGATGCTGATGAATATTGCAATTTATTTATTGCCTACTCAATTTCGAGTTTCAATTATTGCCCCTTAACGAAAACAACATCATGGTCTCGCATGATAGTAAAAATGTATCAAATACCTAATGTGATAAATCCCTATGAAATTAACTAAAATTAAAAATATAACATAGTTGTGTGCAGTAATGCCTCATGATTATTTTATTGTATATTATCGACACTTATTCATAGTAATCGATACGTTACGTTTTATAAATATTATTCTTAATAATAACATAAACCAGCAAGAATACAAAATTTTATTTCATATTACTGAAAAGGGCTTGGATATAAAATTAGTAACTAAAATGCAGGAAATATTGTACAAATATTTAGAAAAATTATTAAAATTAGAAAGATTATTCTATGTAAATGTAATTAATTTTACTGACATTTTTTTGAAATTTAAATATGTGTGTATATGAATGTTGTGCAAAAAACATAATCTGAGGGGAAACTTTTAAACGACATCTTTTTTAAAAAAATCTTACTGCGCAATTATCATAGAAATCAATAAAATTGATAAGTCTAACAATTTGCCCTGCTAACCCAACAATCTTATTTTTAACTAGCCGCCTTTGGCGACCAGCTGGTTCGCCATGAGTAAAGCGTTCTAAAATTTTCAATTAAATCACATATTCATTAGCCTTGAAGTAATTCCGGGCATTGATTGACCTGAAATTAATATTTTCTTTAAGATGATGGACGGAAAGTTCTAAAAGTACACCTTTTCCTACTAATATTCTTTACTTTTATAAATCAGTTAGTTTTAACCATCGATTATGCTTCCAAAATATTAAAAAAAAATCGGTGATGTTGCCAAAATATTAAATATGTTTTTTTAAAGAAAGCGAGAAAGGGAAAAAAGTATTAAATTAATGATACAGATATTGCAAACGATTACATAAATATGCCATTGAGTCGGGACTTCAATGCATATCCTGTCTAAATTCAATCAGGTTTACCGTAAATAAAGAAGATTTATTGAGTTAATGATATAGATATTGCAAACGATTGTAGAAACCTTTGCTTTGCATTTATTTTTCAAAGAAAATATCACATTTTATATTTATATAATTTTATCCAGTCACGTGCTTAAAAGTAGCATTTCTGTAGATTTATTTTGCGATGATAATTTTTTTATTTGTACTTCCGGCATTCTTTTATTTTATCCAGTCACGTGATAAAAATATGGTTAAAATATTTCTTTAAAAATTCGTTAAAAATAAAAGCTTACATTATAAATTAAAAAAATTGATACCGTTAGAAAGCTAATTTTTTAATCTTTAAATTGATCCAAAATTCATGTTTGTGCAATGATATTTTCGGAAGTTATAGCGGAAAAACGTCGAAATTTCGCTTAAATTTTAATTAATTCAAATTCTAATTAAAAATTCGAAAAAGGGGCTCCGAGGTGCACATTCCGGACCTCCAAGGTATACATGTACCAAATTTTGTAGCTGTAGGTCCAACGGTCTGGCCTGTAGAGCGCCAACACACGCACACACACACACATTGAGCTTTATTATAAGTATAGATAAGTCTAACAACGCAATATATAGATAACTTCGAACCCGATATTTATTACCATTTTTAAAAGTCGTACTGAAATACTGTTATTAAAATAAAACATAGTTTGAAGTCCAAAGGATAAAAAAAAATTATTTTATAATAAATATACCAGAGAAAAAGAGAAAAAAAGTTACATATTTATTCCATAATGAATAACGATGGAAAATTTGGAAACTTTTCTTAGCGGACTGCTACAACCTAGAGTGTGTCATTTTTGGTGGTCATAAATCGAATGATGAGCTGTGTAAGTTGATTCGTGTATGGAGTTGGATTAAATTTACAGATAATAAGTGATCTTTTAGTCATTATCATGACTATTCTCATTATTTTCGCACTTAGCTCATAAAATCTATTAATTTCAGATTTTCCTGGAAATTTTATAAAATCATCAATTTTCTTCCTTTATTTTTTATGCATTATTTTTAAGAAAAAACTATTTTTGTGTTAATAATGTTAAACTCCCCTTTTTTATTTTATATTTTTTTTTGCTTTGAGTTTCATTTTTATTACACGAAAACATGTTGTTTTGTTTTGAGGTTTTCAAAGCCTCAAAATGAGTAGACAGCAAATTGACGATGTATCACTTTTGAGGCATCAATTTTTTCGCTTTTAGGTTATTAGATAATTAATGCAGAAGGTTGCCACATTTGGCTGTTTATCGCCAACTAAAGCTATAGTATGATTTCCAAGTTATTCATTCTCTGAATTCCAACGAATTGTCTTATGTCATTAACCAGTTTAAACTGGTTTAAAACAGTCACGAGACCGTCAGATTACGCATGCTTCGGTATTTAGAGAAACGTTTTTTTCTTCTCATCTCAAAATTGGTCGAAATCCAAAACTTCGTTTACCAACAAAAATATTTGAAAATGAAAGTTAAAAAGTTATCGTTGCATATATTAATTTTTTTGAAATTTTGTTCGAATAATAATGATTTCAAGGAAAGTTTTCATAAGATATATTAATCAAGCTAATTAAACTAACATCTGATAATTTCTTAAACACAAATTTGAACTTAAATTTTTTCTTCGAATCTTTTAGAACACAATTTATTTATGTTTAAGTCATTAGATGTCCAATATTTTAACATTTTTGTTTCTGCAATCTTTTGTTTATTTGATGTTTGTTTATTATAACGATTTTAAAACCATTTTAATCAGAAAAGCACAGACTTTCATTTTATTTTTAACCTTACATTTTTCAACAATGATTAAACGAATTAACTTTGGTTAAATCTCCAAATGAAGTGAAAAAAAGAAATACGAAAGGAATTACTTGGATTTCTTTTGAACTTCACTTGCTAAATAATTATAAATTTCATATATTTTTAAAACATCTTTGTTTACCGGAACTGTTTGGTAATTAGATTTTAGAATGCTTTGTTCTTCTAATATTCATATTACATCATTTTCTTGAAAGAGCTTTTTGCAAAAGACTAAGCTGTTTCGTCACTAATGATTGCTACGTAAGAGCTAAATTTTATTTTTATCTTTCCCATTTAATAATTTTCTTCATCTCCTTTTAGCTTTTTAAATAAAAAAGGGTTTCTTTGTGCCTTATTTCTTCAATTATGCTTGCTTAAATTTTAATTATTCTTAAATAACCATCATAATCCCATTCCACTTTGTTTTCAGAATCCGAGTCAACATTCTTGTAGTTTTAAATTAAGTTTGTACAAAAATGCTGGCTTAGCCCTGAATGTATGGGCATTTTAGGCTCTCTCTCTTATTATTATACGTTATTTTCCTTAATTTAATAAGAAGCTTTGTGGTTTCTTTTCATAATTTTTTATTTAAGTAATTTCCCTGTTAATTTTAAATTTTAATTTGTATTAAAAAGTTTCATTTGTTGGTTCTCCATCCAAAGAAGACTATCCTGCCCAGCGGGGGGTATAAAAACATTTGAATTTAAGCTTTACAATTCTAAATTTGTTCATAAATACAGAAAATCTTATTCAGAAAAATGTTTATTTTTGAACAATGCACTATTTTTAATAATCAGGTACTTAATTGGAGTTTCATTTCTGAAAAAGTTTTAAATAGCAAAACCCCTTATATTCAGTACAGATATTTAGCATTCCACGTTGTGGATTTTCTAAAGAAAAAATTACAAAGCTGTTACATTATTTCTCTACATTTAGTCTTGCAGTAAAAAAAAAAATTCAAGATATTTAAAGGATTCCAGATAAATAAAATAATTTCAGCAATATATTTGGAGATTATTTCGTGATGAAAATGAAATTTCTGGTACAAATCTAGGTATTCTTAAAAAAATAGTATTCCCCTTCTCAAGGATTATAAGCAAAGGTAGAATTTAGAGAAATATTTGCACTAAGTGTTATTATAATTGACATTAAGATTTAACATGCTTTGAAATAAAGAATCAGGTTTCGAAAAAGATTTTCATAAATTGTTTTCATTACAAAAACATGCAATTATTTGGATTATATATATTTTCATGAAAGTAGACAAAATCGTGAGTGTAAAATTGAGGAATTGGAATTTTAATTTAATACATTTATGATATTGAAAAAAAAACAAGTATCTTTAAACTTGAGAATTTGAAGAAAGGTATATAAATTTATATTTAGAAATTTGAAAAAATAGCATTTAAAAGTCTGAAACCGACATTAATTTCCTAAATAACATAAAATTTATTTAAGTCGGCATATTTAAATTTTTTTCTTTAATACTTTTTTTTTCTGCGAAGTTCCAAAGAAGGCATTAATTATTTTTTGATATTGCATTTCTTATTCACTGTCGCTAGGATTTAAATGATAAATGAATAATGAACTCGAAGGAAATGAAGCTTCATATAGTTTAGGTACTTTAAAATTCAATGCTATACAAAATAAATATAATAATAAAATATTTACGAAGTAGGTTAAACAAGATTTGATTCCATGATAAACGTGGGTAGTGTCCTAATAGCATGTCTTTTAAATTCAACTGAGTTGCACAGATTTTATTATTTATATTTTGAATATGATAAATATATGAAATCAAGTAAATGACTCATATGTTGAAAATAAATAATAAAACACAATTGTGTGTGTAATTAAAGAAAAGTTTTTGAGCTCCATTATTCATATGTAAATTTTTTATTTTATATAACTTATTAGTGTAATTATCCATACAATTATTTGTTGATATTTTTATTTATATCAAAAGGGCAAATTTATTCAAAAATATAAAATAAACTTTTTTCGTCTCCTTTTAGAAACAGCACACATTTTTTTATATTAGTTTCCTATTTTTACAGCTTGCAGGTATCTTGTATAGTAATGGATGTGCAATTAGGTATCTATCTCATAGATAAAAAAATTTAAACATTTTAAAGATAATAAGTAATACTAGAAAATCGAAGCACAATCTGGATTTCGTTCCATTCTTTTGAAATTTAACGCTAAAAGTTTTATTATGGTTCAAAATAAATAATCTTAGGCTCTTTAAATAGGAATCTCTGCACAGCGATGAGGTATTTCCTGTTTTAGAATTTTAATCGGAGGTCTGTGAATTTTAATGCGCAAACTTTTCATGAGACGAAGCAATAGTTTTCTCTAAGATAATTTTTGCAATTTGCTGTAGCGGAGCATGAAAAGGCATTTTAAAGGTCTAATTAAAATTCACTTAACTTAAATTTAAAAAATGAAATTGCTTCTCTTGTATTAATGTGATATATTGATATCAAAATAAAGATAAATTATTGGGTCAAGTCATAAAATTTAGAATGAGCTTTGAATATTTTGACGTCATTTGTTTATTAGTTGGTTAAAGAAAATATTTTACTACTTTTAAAACACAGTGATTCGGGGATAATGTTTCATAAATTTGGATTTATTATATTATTTTACTTTATATGCAGTGTAATTATAAGGAACGCCAGTTATGTAACGTATTAAATGCATAAGAAAAACACAAACTGATGCACGATTATATAAGTATGCGCATTTATCAGATTATAGGACGGTTATAATTATAGTTCCATATTGAAACGACCATAAAGGAGGAAACTACTGAACTATGTGCTATCAAACTTGCTAATATTTTAAAGGAAATAATGGTAATTTCTCTTCGGCCAAAAAAAAAAAAGATAATGTTTTAAAACTTGCCACCAGGGGTGAAATAGAGCTGCATCAATATTGTTGAGCAAAATATGGAATGAAGATACTGGTTTCAAAAGTGTTTAAATGCTTCCGAAACGTGTAATAAAGCATGTTCAATGTGTGTTATCTTAAAAGCACTGTTTATGGGGATAATCTAAACAATTTGGCAAAACTGAAGGAGGCGATTAGCTGACATGCGTGTAACATTCGTGCTTCTATACTAAGAGTACTGTTGAGAATGTAGTAGGGGGATTTAACTTTCTTAACAGAAAATCGCGGACGTCACAATGAACATGTTTTTAACATGATTCAGAAACAATTAAGGGCAATTTAAACCGATGTCTTCATGTCTTGTCTTATTTAACAATATTGCATACAACGCCATCTAACGCCAGGTAGTGAGTTTTCGAACTTTTTTTTGGCGGGAAAGAAATTCCCATAAACTTCTTTTACCTATTACCAAATTTGATCGCATTTTCGCCAGTCACTTTAATTTTATGATCATCTCAAAGTTCGAATTTCAATTATAATCTTCTTGCATGTAATAATATTATTAAAAATACTAATTTTATTTAAAAGCATTTAATTATTGTAAATTTATTTTTTAAATTTATATTTTTTTAGTCCCATGATTAAGATTGAAGTAATAAAAATTCAATAACAAACTTAAACTAATTATTATTTTAAAATTTAACTAAATCATTAGAATAAAATAAAATACCGATTAACTTTTAAATTCAACATCATTAAGAATCAAGTTTGGAATAATTACAGGAGAACTCCTAATTTAATTTATTTCTCATCATTTAACTAAATTAATTAAGAAATTATGAAATCTAAGGATTTAACGAATTCAAAAATAATATAAACTCAATAGTGGTTTTTAATACATTTTAATTTTGCTAGAAATTGGAATTCAAAATCAACAAAATCAAATTTCAATTTAATTGAGATAATTAGCATGTTTAATTATATAAAGATTTAATAGTTAAAAATTAGTTTGTAATCCTCTTAATTTTAAAAGATATAAATCTATATAAGCTCTGGAGCTTATATATGATATTTAGTTCAATTTAAAATTTTTATATTAATTAGATTCTATCAATAATATTTAATTGCAGGGGGATACCAGATTGAGTTATTTATTTATGAAGGTAAAAAAAGATTGTCATTGTATTTTAAATGTACCATTAAAATGATATAAAAATACATAAAACAAGCAAATATTTTAAGAACAAGTTTTATTCTTAAATATAAACTGGAATTTTTCAAATACGCTTGATAAATTTTTTCATATTCTTCATATACAGATCTCTTTCAAGTTTTACTTAGGTCTTAATCTTTTCATTATATTCTTCAATAAGTTGAAAACTTCAAAATAATATGATAAAAATTTTCTGAAATCGAATTTTTCTAATGGAAATTGTAAAAGATTATCTTAGACAACTATTGAAATTTTACACAAATAGTTTCAATCTTATTATTTTAAGCAATAAGTTTATATAATTCAGTTTAAGGAATTAAAATCAAAATATGAATAAGGTGTTTTAACTAAACCATAATGCCATAGTGCCATAGGGAAATGGGAAATGCCATAGTGATATAGGGAATATGTGATAAAAATTCAACTTCCATTCACTGAGTAAATTATTAAAAAGGAATTAAGCATTTGTTTTATTCAAATAAAAGGTGCCAGTGGCATTTAATAACGCAATGCAACCAGAAGAAAAATACAGTTTTTATGTGTATTTAATTATATAAGTATCCTGATACTGATATTTATATTTTATATGCTTATATTGATCTAAATATATTAGTGTTTTTGAGAATATTTGTGTTTTTTTACGTAATAAAACTCAAGCGTATTTCTATCCTAAATTTGCTAGTGATGGCATTATTTTAATTTTTGAAAAGTCGACCTATTCTTAGAAAGAAGATAATAAGTTTTAGAATTTTATGCTTCAGTTTATTTTTAAATTTTTGGCACCTTTTCATGAAACAAAATTCTCTCTTCCAAATTCATTCTACCTAAAAACATTTTACGCTGCTATATTTAAAAGAAAGAATGAGCAGCTATTAATCTAATTAAACATTATCATATATTTAAGTTTACGAGATGAATAATAATATTTATTTTATATCATAATAATGAAGTTTTCAAGCTACAAAAAGTGTAATCCAGGGGGAAGGTGTAATTTTATTTTTTCTCTTGAATACAAAACTAAACTTCTTTACAACTACGAGAGAAAATTTTAGTGTATTGCTGTTGAAAAACATCTACTTACCATTTCTTTCGGAGTCTCTCTTTCAGAAACTAATTTTCATTCCTCAGATCATTAGCAAATTTTAAGCATTACAAGATAACTGCATACTATACAGTTGTACCATGCAGTTATAAAAAGATTTACGGGTAATTATATAATTCATTGATATAACAATATACTGATTTAGTTGTACGAATTGTTTCTTATGAATTCTATTCTCTAATTAAAAATGTACATATATTTTTTATACTTTATACCTATTTTATAATAATGCTATATTATTTTCATAGATTAATAAAATTTATGAATCTTACCAAATAATCTGATGAACTATTTTATTTTTATCATAACTTTTTGTTTCGACATAAATTGTTGATAAATCAAATGGAATAAATATTTTATTAAAATTATTTCCATCTGAATATTTTGGAATTTGGGGAGCAAATGTTTGAATATGAATCCACATTTCAAATATTGTCCACAAATATTTCATTTTAGAAAAAATAGTTTAAATTTAAACTTTTTGCTGCAATAATTTTAGGGCAATTTCAATAATTTTTTGTTTTACCATAGTTTAGGAATAGGAAAAAGATATCAAGAATGAAATTCTATATCCTAATTATACTTACAATTCATTTCATTAAAATAATTCAATGTCTAATGTAAGCGACTCGATATTATTTAATGTGTATTTAATGATTTTCAGAAGCAAAATTATGTTGAATTACGCTTAAAGTTGAATGATAAAAACGCCCCTATAAATTATTTTTCTGAGCAATTGGCAGATATAAACACAAAACTTCGATATAGAATAAAACATTTCAAAAAGTAAAATTTTCCATTTAGACGTTGAAGCAAAAAATGTTATTTCACTATAAATCTCAGATTGTTTGTACATTTCACTCTAATTTTTCTACCATTTTTATCAGTGCCCCATTTTCATTGCCCTAAATATATTCAACTACACTTTATAATGAGGGTTTAAGCCAAATATATTTGACATCACAATTCTTTGTTTTTCTTCCAATCATTTTTTGTAGTTAGAAAAACTGGCAAAAATATTAGCTACATTTTTGGGGTATCAAACGACTTCCACATCATACATCTAAAAATGACAAACACATTGATAAATTTCCTCTAGAAGTCGATGGATTTCTTTTCGCTAAATCATTTTGACGCATTTTTACTTTAAGAAAAGTCGTAAACTTAAGGACAAAAACATACTTCTCAAATATAAAATCTGTAGTGATTTTTTTTTTCATTTTTCTTGTTAAACAATGATAGCAGTAACTTCTTGTAATAAATCATATCTAAATAATCTATTGTAATACTATCTATAAATCATAATCTATTGCTGTACCATTCTTTCAACTAAACATAATTTCCTTATCCACGATAATTATTGAACATTCTTTAATAAGCTCATCATTAATCAAAGTACACAATTCTGCAGATTTTAAGTGGATTCTAAATTAAGTGAATAATTTTAAGATAAATGATACCCATTGGTAAGATCTTTCGTAGCTCCTTTTTTAACTCTTTTAAATGCGTTTTAAAACTTATAAATCTGATATGCATTGATAATTGAAAATTATAATCCTCTCTATGTATTCGATTTCATATAAAATTTAATTTTTAGCAATAAAATTAAATCTTAGTAAAATTTCAGCAATATTTATGTAATAACTCTTTTCATGCATTGATACTCAGTCATCAAGCAGAATAGAAAACTTTTCTTTAAACGTTTCCCCCTATTCTTAAACCTTATGTTTTTGTCCTTTATCAGAAGGCAAATATTTTCTGATGAAATGAAAAATATTTTCAGAACATTTTATTGAATTTTTTAATCCTAAACCAAACAGAATTTAAAAATTTATTTATCGCATTTCCAGGATCAAAATAAACATTGATTGCTGTATATTATGTATATTTTCTTTGATTCACTTAAATTCTATAAAAATAAAAGAACTGTAAAACAAATAAACAATAAATTTCAAAAAATTCAACTTTGTTTTACGTTTGAAATTGTGAAAATAATATTTATAGTCCGGCCAATAAGCATTTTTCTTTACCAAACTGTATATCTTTAAGATTTTGCTGTATTATAAAGCATTAAATAATCGTAACACTACATCAACTAAGACAATTTCCAAACATTTGCATATAACATTTACAATGCATGAAATATATATGTTGATACAAACTTAAAATGATAAAATGCAATGTGAAATCAAAATTATAATATTTAGGGATAATATAGTTTATATCTTGCTTTATTTTAAATGCAAATATAAAATCAGAAACGTTGTAATGCTTAATATTTTATTCGCAGTACTTCTATTCTCCGAGTATCTACATAAATTCTAAAAGTTTTCATTCCTGCGGAACGAAAGTTTGTTATTATTTATCTATATCACACTATAAGTGGTAAAATCAAGGATGTTGCTTTTAAAATTTAATACTTCTCAATTTGAAGTGAATTTTTATTTTATTTCTTAAATAAAATATAATTTTTGGGTTGTGAATTCAAACACAAATTCGGTTTATTTTAATATATCAATATTGACTTGGCGATATGAGAATTATCTTTGTTTTCCATATAGTGTATTACACCTGGGTTAGGATTAAAAATAATTATATTTGCTTTGAAGTATTTTCAGTAATTCTAAAAATGTATTGTTATTATACATAAATTATATTCGTTAAGTTTTATTAGAACACACAATTTGCAACTTCTTAAATTTTAATTCATGAGTCAATCTCAGTTCACGCCAGTATTGCTATTAATCTACACTTTATACTCTCTTATAAATCGTATATTAATTAATTCTTAATTAGTTTTACTGACTCTGAGAGCAAGATATTTGCTACGAAAGTTTTTTCATTAGATCTTATTCATAAGATTTTTCAGCCTGCTTAATTAGTTGCAGAATTAAATAACTGATACTAATCAAATTTCATTATCATCTGAGACATCTTTAATTACAAAATTAACACCAGAATTGTCGCAACTTCGTTATTATAATACAGTATCTTAAGAAAGGGAAGTGTATGAAAATTGGTACTGACATATTGATTTTAAGTATAGCGGACATATAGCTTAAGGTAGAATTTCTATGCAATACATGTTTTCCTTATTGTACTCTGATGAAAGATTTCAATACATTCTTTTTCATGAATACAAGGGCTGTTTAAAAGAAAAGGTGCAAAACGACACTGTGGATAGAAATGAAGACTTTATTCAAAGCATACTCCATAGGCCTGAAAATAACGTGCCTATTGATTAATAAGCCGGTCGAATCTTTCAAAGCGCTCTTGAGTTCACCGTCTCAGTTCAAGTGCTTTTTTACATGATTTTTAAATGGATCAAACCCATAAAAATCTCAGGGTGATACGTTCGGGCCGCTCCCATTTAAGCTTGGCCTATTCCGCTTGTGTGACCCTGGAGAAGTGAGGATTCTCTTTAACATTGATCAGAACCACACCCATCATGAGTAGCCCTTGTCTTTTTTTCTTGATGAACCTGCGTCGCATTCAGAGTGTCTCACAGTACTTATCGCAGTTAACGGTTCTTTTGTGCTCGAGGAATTCAAGTAGCCCCATTGTACGGCGAATTCAAGGACGCTGTGAATGACTGGATCTCGTCACGGCCACATGAATTCTGTTAACACTGCTTTGGCTTATTAATCAATGGAATATTTGTGCTAGAGCCTAGAGTGTATATTTTGAATAATGTCTTTATTTATAACCACTGAGTCTTTTTGTACCTTTTCATTTGAACACCTCTTATATAAAATTATTTATCACTTGTATGATCTTTATGTTTATTGTATTTTGTATGCTTATATGAGGCATTGCCCCCCTTCTTCCCATGTTTTACCTACGTTACTCTTGTGCAATATAAGGGCAAAATTCAAATGAGGAAAGGTGAATATGATGTTATAGAAACAAGATAGATTGCATCTTAAAATCAACATACCTATTTTAGTTATAAGTTCTTGAAAACTAGAAGCTTTCCTATTTTAATGATAAGTATTTATAAACTAGATTTTAAAAAAAATATATGAATCTGCGGGAGTACACTCATGTGATAGACTGAAGTTTACTGCATATTAAAATCATTGTATCTATTTCAGTGTTAAGTACTTGAATATTAGAATTCAGCAACTAATTATTCAAATTTTCTTCCCAATGTAGTAATTAAAAATAAAAGATTAAAAAAAATAATGCAAAATTTAAAAAAAAAACCGACGCTTTACTTATTTGTCACCAATTTGTGTTAATTTATTTTCATTCAATGAACAGTACAAGAATTGTGAGTATATTAATGAGTTTAATTACGAATAATAACTTACATTTAAACTTTCAATTTTTCCGTTTGTAAAATATTTCTGATTATAAAATGCATAAAACGCAGTTTCATTAATTTCAAATTTATATACTATTTTGTGCTATTAACTTTAATTGATGCATAAAACCGTTTTAATTGAAAATATCTTCAGTTTCTCTTTTATAGCAAGAGGAAAGAATTCTGGTGTAAATATTTTAAAATATATTAAATGATCTTCGAATAACTCCATTACAAATATTTACTTAATACGAAGGCTTTACTGCAAACATCGTTATATAAAAATGTCTTGATTATTTTTGTTAAATGTAAAACCACTGAAATTGATTTTCCTTTCCATGTAAAAAAAAGAAAGCATCAAAGATTTATCTTAAAAAGGTTACACACTATATCAAACATAAAGAACAAAAAAGGAATAAAATTCATGTATGCATAGTGTAAAAAATTTAAAGCATTAAAAAAGATAAAATGTATTTACAAGATGAAAAGCAAACGTTTCCAACGAGTTTGGACCTTTTTAGAGATATCATGAAAGTAAAAGTAAGTGAAAGTTTATTTGATACTGTTCACCATCATTTGAGGTGTATTTTGTGCATTCAATATTGGTAGTTTATTTTCACAAAAAAGTATTTGCAAAAAGATTCGAAAGATATTCTTATACTTTATTTCAAAAAAAAAAAATTAAAGGCTTTATTTTTTTGTTAAAATTACTTATCGAATTCTCAAATATATATACAGAATGCAGTTAAAAAAATTTTTTGTCTTTCTTTGAGACATTATGAAACATTTTAGTTTATTATTAACTATATAATTATGAAGATTTTAGTTGCAAAATATAGTGAAGCCAGTCACTTTTATGTAAATTTTGATTGCGTGTTCTTGTTAATGTCAATATAAATGATACACCACTAGTTATATGCTATTGCGTATATTTAAAAATGTGTAATAAATTTTGCTCAACATTCAGAATTTTCTTAATCTGATGAATACTTTGGGAATTGTAAGGGAATTTAGAAATAGAAACTTTTACTGATTCACATGTTAACCCTCTATTCACAAAGCGAAAATTCTTTTTGATTCTACAATTTTTCTTCCCTTATAAATGCTTTCAAAATTTCAAAAAAAAAGTTATTACTTTTCAAGATGCTTATACTTGATCTTGGAGGACGTTATTAGTGCTCCAAATTCTTACCGAATGCAGTAGAGTCTATTTTAACCAGCAAAAATGAGATTTCGTGTATATCTAATACGAAATTTCTAGAAGATTCAATTTATAATTCTAGAACCCACATTAGAAGGTACTGTTAAATAGTAGTAGTAGTAGTAGTAGTAGGAAGAGGAGGAGATTCTGGTTTCGTGGTTGATCCATCTGTGATTAAAGTCTCTGGTGGGGAAAAAGTAATGGAATAGGGGTAGATTTTATAGCAGGCTGTGAATAATGTTGTGACTCAAACATCGAGAAGCAAATATTGAAAAAAATGAGGTTGCTAATTTTAATTTTAAAATAGATTTACATTATGTAAGTCTTAACAGTTAAGACTTTTTGTGTTGTACATCAGAATACAAACGTAAAAAAAATGGAAAAACTACATACCCATGGCATTGTTCTCATGTATAGTAAAATGTTGGATAATTTCAGACTAAAATGCTATTCAAATGCGCAAAATCGCGTTTATATCAAATGCAACTTATTTATATGAAAATATATTCATATATTTAAAAATTGGTATTCAAAATGTTTTTTAATATAAGGGAAACTGCTCATATTTCCGCATTATATTCCGGCAAAAAAATATGTCCGTAGATTGTCCAGTTCATATCAATTAATTCTAAAACATTGTAGAAGATAATTCTACATTCCAATCTGTTAACAAATGCTTAAAATGGTTTTATTAATTCCCATCTCCCCGTTGGTATCTAAGACCATTTGAATGAAAGGAAAGGGTCGATTGTTCAAATTACCGAAACACAAATTAACCATCAATACTTTAATGATATTTTTTCGGTTTTGAATTTTTTAGATTCATAATATGCCTTTAAAAAAGATCTGCCATGCTTCTTGGCACAAGAGTAATGCGTCTTCCCCGTCTAGATCTCGAACGTCCCGAGTCTAGATCTCGATTCAGGCATGGTGATTCTTCTGTGTTCTATCTGTGAGGTGTGGGAAAGAACCTTATTCCCCTGTAAAGAGATTCTGTGCAAACGAATGTGCAGCATATAGTAATTATTTAATTACTTTAGGTCCTAGTTAGCGGTATTGAAAAAACAAGAGACACTCATTTTTCTTAAATAGCTTACAGATCTGACGGAGATGTTATACCGAGTAATAGTGACAAAAACAGCAAATAAAATATCTTTTTAGTGAATTTTTTTTAAATGAAATTAAATAAGCATAATTATACATATTTTGATTATAAAACACATTCAGATATTATAGGGAGAAAAAGTGCATACAATTTGCAAGACTACTGCATGTAAAGTAATATTTAATTTTTATCAATAAATAACCTCCGCAATGGTAAAAGTCTCTTAACTGTTTATAATTCTTACTTTTTATCAGATATAGGTAACTTAAAGAAATCTTAGACAAACTTTCTGAAATATAACACGTTGCATTGCTTTCGTTATTGATCACTGCATCCCCGACTCGAAATATCGATCAGTGGTAGTCGAAGTGAACTTTCACTTGCATATTAAAGCAAAAGGTGAAAAATAGGAAATGATTTAGCATGTTGAAGTGGAACCGGAACAAGAGAAAAGTCCGGGTACCGGAGGAAATGTCATCTCGTAAATATTCTGCACCAGGAAATTTGAAATTTATGTTTCAGGAGAGAAACGTTTCTTTCTCTTCCTTTTTTTTCGCTGTGGGGGGGGGGGGTAGAGATCAATTCTCTCTTATTCGCAGTATACTAATGAAGTAATGATGAGTATAATGAAAAAAAGGGTATGGGTAGAGTTACAATAAAATTTGGTCAAATAGATTTCTATAAATTAATTAGGAATATTATTTTGCCCCAATTGCTTACAGTAAAATCTGTCTTAACCCTTTCAGGGGCACTATGCCAAAAATGATTTTTTTTTTCGAAACAATTATTTAAATCTGATTATATCCTATTACTGACATGTAATTTACAGTTTAAAAAAATTAAGGTCCTTAGGGGGATGGGGGGTAGGTGACATACTGGGTATGTCACCGCGCATCTAGAACATGTTTTGGAGCGAATTCACAAATATGCAACTCGTAATTAGAAGGTATTTTTATGAAATGAAAGCAGTTTTAGGGATTCATGATGCTTTTTAACATGAATGACGCAAAAAAATGAGCTTTTTGAATTCGAAAATAAAGTTTATCGGAATAAAATGAAGACAAATTACATCATATGAAAACATGCTTCCATCTTGAATTTTTTGTGTGGAAACAGAATACTTTCTAAGACTCGTGCTGCCGTCTATTGGCAAAATAAAGACTTAAAAAACGTTAGGAAATTTTATGTAGTTATTTCAACGCGATATTCTAGTTTTAAAAAAATTGTTAAAAGGTGACATATGGAGTATGTCACCGCCCCTGAAAGGGTTAACCAATAGAATGGATTTGGAGGATAACAAAAAAGGATTTTCTGGAAAAAAAAATTAAAATTTTTAGAACCTTCATCGGTGGGCATCACTAAAACGGGAATGGGGAATTTCTGGTTTGACTTCTCTGGTTGATGAAGTAATGGATTGGGATTTCTACTTCTACAGCGATGACAAAACATACATACAATGAGAGAGATTATGTTATGGTCTTTGGGATTGAAGCACGCTTCCTACAAGAGTACTAGAGAAATTATGATGATGATTATTTAATTTACACTAGATACTTTAAATGGATGAGAGTTTTTGCTTTGATGTTGAGTATATCTTTATAGAAATTCTTCTCTTTTTTTGTGATGTCGCATGTCATGTTTATTCTCCAGTATTTCAATATAACTATCAAAATTAAATAAATAATTGAACAGATCACATAGAAACTTAAGCAATATATTTAAATATACACGTGTACCTGATTTTATGCTTCAAAAAACAAAATTAAAAGTACCTTATCTTAATTACACGGATGTTATTCGTTTCATGATAATAATGATTTACAATTTTGAAAGTTTCTGTTCTTAAAAAATTAATTTCAAAATTTAATTGCATCTAAAGTGAAACTTAGTAAACTCATGAGCTGATGTAGATAAATGTTGTTCTATAAACTTTATGAAAATTTATGGTCTTCTGTCAGTTTTCTTCCATGCAACCTTAATTAATAGTTTAACTAGTTGAAATTGTGTTCCATTCTAATATAAGCACACCTCTATAAATTTGAAAAAGAGTTAATTGCTAAATTCTATCTATTTTCAACTACGAATTTGTAATTTTATGGCTAAAATACAGAGTTTAAGAAAAAAATAAAAAAATTATATTTTTTGCAATTACGAGAGATAATATTTGATTTTCGTTTTTCAAAATTCATTTAATTTTTTATTAAATTAGATTTCCAGGTTTGTGACTTCTATTTATAACACACTTTAAAGTTTTCATTGAATTATGCATTTTAATGCTATCTAAAACATAATGTTGCGGGATTTTAATACAATTGCATTCATTATATTGATACTCCATCTGCCCAATTTCTTCAATTTTCCGAGAAATATTTCTTAAATCTGATATTTTTAAGTCATTAATTTGCTGTCTAGCTTTCGAGTTTCTATTTTTCCTATACAAATCAGGTTTTTTTTAATGCCCATCACCGACCACTAACTGAGATTGAGTTACCCTTCAGAAGGAAATTGAACAATGTATATCACGATAAAAAAAAAATTTATATATATATAAGAATAACTACGTTAATCTGAGCATGTTTTGTTACAAACAAAGGGATTTTTATCTTACCTGTCTTTCAATTTTTATCTTTAGTTTATAAAACTTCATTCTGTATTTATATTTTGAAATAGTATATTTTTTCATCTTCATTCTCAGATGGCGACACTTGTATGGTATTAAATATAAATATATAAACAGTCATTTGTTTATAAAAAATTCTGAGAAGATTTAAATTATGAAATTATCTTTGAAAATAGAGTAGTAATAGAATTCTGAAATCCTTTATAAATCGGAAAGTCAATGACAATTTTATTATAAAATTCTACTTTAAATGAACACCATTCGATTCAATTTAGCTATAAAAATGCAAAAAGCTTCCGAAGCCCGACAGAAACATTAAATATTCTATAGCAGAAAATCTGAAATTTATGTTCCACAAAACATAACATTTTCTTTCTGCCTTCTTAAGAAGCCATTTTTATCCTCAATTCTTTTCAGAAATAATGAAGGACTTGTTGAAGAAATGGCTTTTGCACCAGCTGCTTCTTATATGTGAATGAAGTTAATAGGGAAGATGTTTTATTTTGCGTCGCTTCATTCCGTATAAATCAAGATACATATTGAATTCAAAAGTTTATGTTATTAGGAATGGTACTATAGAAATGTAGATATAATTATTAAATTGCATAGGAAAAACTAGAAGCATTCTTTATTGCACTGTTATATTCAGAATTCTGAGTATTTCAAAGCCAAAATATTTTTTTCAGAAACCTGTTGGCTGTTAGAATATTATTAAATATGTAAATATAATAAGATGATTATACATACAAGAGCACGTATCATGTATGCACGTGCCAATGGACTGAATTTCTTAGTATAAAATATTAATAAGGTTTTAAGCGAAAAAAGCTTTATCTTTTTATTTAGCTGTTACAATGCAAAAAAAGCAGGCTGCCGGGTCTCAACAATAATTAATTTTGAAATAAATGGTTTTTTCAACATTATTTTACAAACTAGAAAGAGCCTCAATGAACAGATTAAATATTGGCAGTTTATTCGAGTCACTTCTTACATTGAGTGCGTTTATATATATTTAAAAAAAATTGTTGTGAAAATCTAGTTCACAATGTAAGGGAACAAAGTATATCATCAAGTATGTCCGTGCAAACTAGCCAACTCCTAGATACCATAACAGAATATTTATCCAGTATATACCAGTTGATTATAGTAAAATAAGGGTTTTCAAGTCTGGATAAATGATAATTTAATTAAAATGTCCTCTTTATTTAATGGCTTGTCCACATTCTTTACTTTAAGTTGGGATGAACGATTTTCGATCTAATATTTCATGTCTTCAATATTCATGTTTCAACAATAATAAATATGATATACGTAAGCACATGAAAAGATACAAGTTGTCTATGGTCCAAGTGTAAGGTATGGACCAAATATGTTTGGAAATACCTTTTTTAGTTTGTTTTTTACATGAAACCGATATTAACATCAAACAACCAATATTGTATTCAAATTTTCTTGAGGTGTTACGTAAACAAATTTTTTTAATCACGTCGATAAAAATCCTGTTGAGCTTTGCGAAATTATGCTTTCTAGAAATTAAATTTCTTATTGATGATTTTTATTTCACTGGCTATATTTGTTATAGCATCAAAAATTACGACGAAATTTACCAAAATTTTCTAAATTTAAGGAAATTTTAATGGTTTCTTTTAATTGTTTTCTTTCGACCTGCTTGTATCTTGAAATGTTTACTGCACTATTTGTTAGAATAATTCAAATGCCATACAAAAAAAAAAAAATGTTTCGATTATTATTTCAAAACGTCGTAAATAAAGTATATGTGATTCATTATGTGTTTGTTTTATCTTTGTTGTATTCAAGACGGAATTTTGCATATAGTGCATAGTTTTATATGAAGAACATTCGTCCAACAACTTCATATTTATATCATTTTTTCAAATGTATTCATAAATGCCTTTATAAAATGGAGTAACAAAATGCAAAATAAAGCATATAAAGAATATGTAAATAATACATTCAGAAAACAGTACTAATGAAAAAAATTCTACAAATTAGCGATTATTGAATTTGAAATTAATAGAGCCTTAATCTTCAAACGTTTGTGAGTTTAGTTATAGGATTATTTCTTTCATTCAGCAGCAGAACATTAAATTATAAATATAATGGAATATGTCTGAAATTTTTTAATAAGATTATGACTTGAAAAGAAGTTATTGTTTTGTAACACTCGTTATTCCATTTTTTTTACAATTTTCCTCTTCAAAAATTGCCAAATGAACTTCAATATTTAATTTTTAATGACATTATTTTTTTATTTTATTGAATTCAGCTTATTAGCTGTTGAAACTTTAAGTATCTTTGCAATTAACTGTTTCACAGCAAAATATTCGAAAATAAAATCATAGTTAACAATGAAATTAAGATAATAATCAAGAAAAGCATTTTGTCATCAATGAATGTAGCAAGCAAAAAGAATTAGCAAATTGATTTTATGAAGATCACACTTATTATATCATTATATTTACAGAATACTTTCACCATCAGAAATGATTTTTTAAATTCGTTCACAAAGAAACTTATTTATCAGTACATCGCAGGTTTCTACTAAATCTAAAAATCAATCAATCAGCGGTATTAAATTTTGAATTTATTTTCTGAATTTAAGCAGTGATAATTTTTCTAAATTATTTAGCATAAAAATATACTTTAAATAACGCAACATATTTTCGAATTATAAAATTAAATTTAAAAATTAATAAATAGACAGTAAACATTAATAAGAAATCGGATACATTTTTATATGAATCTGGAAAAGACTAAATGGTCTAATTATTTTGATTATAATATGAGTAATTAATCTGCATATTTAATGACAACTGCATGTTTTTCTTTTTATCGTTATCAAATGACTTTATTTACATTAAAAATTGTAATTCTTTAATTTAATTGAATTTTCGTTACAAGCGCAAGAAATCCCAAACATCTGTGTTTTTTAAACGCATCCGATGAAGTAAGGTACTTATTTCGAAAAACCTATGGTTTATGTATGAATTCTCTGAATTAAAAATTTTATTCTTAATTAATGTTCATAATAATGAAAATATTTGTGCATCGAAGGAAATAAACTCCGTGGTTACTAGAAAAATTAAACTGATTAATTTGCTTCTATCTTTAATCACTTAATACATTTTTTTGCTGCAGCCGGTTGCGAACGAACCATAAACAGGATTCGCAAACTCATCACATATTCTTGTTATGAACAATAAAGTTCCTTTAACAACCTTATGGGAAAATCCAATCATCCTCTGGTAGCAACCCGGGTAATTATTACTATATTTTCGAGAAACATTAAAGGCAACTTTAAGCCTTTTATCAGTCTTTGAGAAGCGAAGACAGCGACAGTAGTTTGATGATACTTGTTAAGACCCTAAATTAACAAACGGCTTTTGTAATCTTTAGTGCGTTTACACAACTTTTTTTTTCTCCAGAGAACTCTCGTGCCTCTTCGTCCTTTAAATGTGAGGCTTAATTGCATGAACTTTCCTCATTCTATAATGGGTACATTTCGTGCCGAGGGTTATCCTAGTTTCGGGAGCTTGTTCCGGACAGATACGGTAGTTAGTATTTCTTTAATGTTCAGATGGACATTTAAAAGAACAAGTACTTCAGTATGACTTAAAAGTGCTTCTGCGAAGTTAAAAGTTTGGGTATATTTTACTGTAATGGTTTGTTTTTTCGATTGTTCCAAATGATCATTGGATTTAATCAGCATTACAAGAGCAAATCTTGTAGGGAAACAACTAATTTTTTATTTGGAACTTCGAAGGAAAGTAAAAATTTATTAATACCATTGAAAAGAAAAATTAATATTTTAAAGTGTATTTGCTACAATTATTTGATTTCATAGAATTGAAATATAAGTATAAATCTTGATTCTATTTAATGGTATTTACTTTTTCTCCCATTATGTTGATTTCAATTGTAATAAAAAGGCTAACAAGAATCGAAATATATCTGAAATAGATATATAATGTGTGTGTGTTTCCTTCATTATTATAGAATGCCTTGGATATTATATAATTTTCTATTTCCTTTATAGAAATATTACTTGAAAAAAAATCATTAAATGTAATCAACCTGATAAAATTTTTACTTGCATTCAGAAGCTATTTCATAATTTACATATCAATGTATATATAGGGAAAATTATGACATATCTAAGAATGACCAAAGTTCACATCTAAAAAATAATATAATACATTGAGTAAAAATTTTGGAAAATGTCTACTAATTTAAGTTATAATTTACGAATTTATAATTAACTCTATATGCAGTTCATGAAGTAAATATATTGATTTCATGTGAAAATGTCGAAAATTCTTATCTTAAAGCAGGTTTCATACAGATAAACCATGAAGTATCCAATCAAATAAGTGAAATACTCTTTGCAGTAACTGGTTTTGTTTAGATAGATTTAGAATGAACATTTTTAAAATACTTAAAGAGTTGGGTGCTTCATGTGTGTTACAAGATAGTGTGTAGAACTGTGTTGGTGAAGTAAATAAAATATTAGCTTTGGGATTGGAGGATTCCAGGCTCTATAGAAGATTCCAATAAAATATACTTTTTTGCATTTCGACCTGTAAAACATTATTCCTGAAAAGGTGGGTCTAATGTCCTTCAATAAGGAATATAAGTTCAGATTCTTTTTTCAGTGTACGAACATTTCAAGTACCATCCCAAAATCTTTGTATTGCTTCAAATTAGAGCATTTAGGTAACTAAACTAAAAAAAAGTATTCTGTTGAAACTCTAGGTTTTTGTCACTCCTTTAGGCATTTAAAGATTCTTTTGTTCTAATAAGAGGACGTCTTGCTATTGAATCAGTTATCTAAAATTCTAAAAAATACATGGAAGGGGATAAATGCTTCAACTGATCCAAGTCTGTGGGATATATTCTCTACCGAATTCACATTAGGAAAAAAATATCAATCATTCCAAATGGATATATATGTTTCATTTTAAACCCTCATATCCAAAATTGTAAAGATTATCCTTTTCAATTAAATACTCAAACTTTGTACCGTTTGTAATGATGAATGTAGTGTTGCCTATATATATTCAATAATTTTAATTTGCTACGCTTCCACATTGCACTGCAAGTGAGTTCGAGGGTCAAAGCTAATACCAAGCCAATTTAACATTTTTTTGTTTAAACAAAACTTTGTTCCATAGAATGCAAAAGTGTTTACATTCGTTTTCAATTTGGCAAATCGAAATTTCTGTATACACAGGAAAAAATGACATTGCTTCTGAAACCTTTATTTCTTTACAGATCACAATTAAAGTAAAATGTTTCATCGAATCGGAAGTGAATTTCCATATTACATCCCTTTATTCTTGAATTTCTTTTTATTTGAGAATTTGTTTCTAATTTCGTTGTGTTGAAAGCTATTTAATTCCTTTGCGTTGAATATTATTTAATTTATTTGCGTTAAATATTATTTAATTTCTTTGCATTGCATATTATTTAATTTCTTTGCATTGGATACCATTTAATTTCTTTGCATTGGATACCATTTAATTTCTTTGCAGTGGATACCTTTTAATTTTTTTGCAGTGGATACCATTTAATTTCTTTTCATTTGATACTATTAAATAGGAATTTGCTTTTGATATGTCGGTCAAATCTTTTTTATGCATTAACATGCAGGGCCTTAAATGTTGCCAGAATTTCTAAAATTTGATAAATTAAATACATCGACAAAAAATAAATATGGGCAGAAAAGGTTTTCAAATCAAAATGTTTGCATCTCAATCCTAATATTCGTGCAATGTACAATAACTAATTTGAAAATTTTTCCGTTTATTAAGAATAACATTTTAAGTCCCTGCAGGCTTCACAAACGCTTGATAAATTGTAACTGTCTTGAACAAAAGAACTGCAATAACTTCTAATTTTTGCCATCATCACCTTGAGAATAGTACTGTAATAAGTTTTCTTTTATCAGCAATTACATGTCATGAAAGTTATCAGTCTAGATATCGATATTTTTTTTTCATTTTTTCACCTTTTTTGCGGTGTGTGTGCGTGAGCGTGTCATATTCCCCACAAAACTGTTTCAAAATCTTGAAAAAAAGAAAATTTCGAAATAAGCTGGGTTTTTTTTACCTATAAACTGCATAGATATCGTATTTTTTTTTAAATTTTATCAACAAATATATTTTTATGCCAGCACTTTTTAATAAAATAAATTTTTGATGGCGTCACTAGTTTTTAATAAAATTTATTTTTGACATCTTTAATTTATAATATTATGTATTACTCAGTCACATTTTTTCCTATAATATATAATTTTAATGCCAATTTTTTTCATAAGGTATATATATATATATATATATATATATATATATATATATTTCTAATGGCACTATTTTTTAATATATGCTTCTGTTTTTGCTTTTTAATTAACTAAACATCTATTACTATTTTAAGTGACTATTTTACAAAATATGTATCTGATATCATAATAAAGTATTTAGTGATAAATACTTCGAAAAAATTGTCTTGTAGTACTTTTGGACTTTGACGTTTATTTTATCTTATTTCAGATAACAAGATATATTGTTCAAGAGGACGGATGAAGGTTTTTAAATTTTTTTGTGAACTAAAGTTTTCAATACTTTCATGTTTCAAATAATATTTCGAAAAAATTTAATCTAAATTTTTTTTCAATCTTTTTCGCATCTTTTAATCATATTAGAGTAATTTCGAAGTCGCATTTTAGTACATCTCTGATAAATTATTAAACACTAATGGAAAAAAAATCCCAACACCAAGAAAAAGTTATTGTACAGTAATGAAATTTTAGGAATACATTTGTCTAGGTAACATATTTTATTGATTAAAGTTCCAAGATCACAGGTAGAGCCATTGGTGAGAAGAGCCATTTCAAATGTGAAATGTTGGTACATTAGTAATCGGTGTAACCGACAGATTTTGAATGCAAGCATTCAAACGTGCAAGCTTTGTGTCGTGCAGGTGTCGGATATCAGTTTGTGGGATGGAGTTCCATGCCTGTCGCACTTGGGCGGTCAATGCAGGGACGGTTAATGTTGGTTGTGGATGACGCTGGAGTTGCCGTCCAATGATGTCCCATACGTGCTCGATTGGAGAAAGATCTGCTGATCTAGCAGGCCAAGGCAACATGTCGACACTCAGTAGAGCATGTTGGGTTAAAAAAGTGGTGTGAGGGGGAGTGTTATCCTGTTGGAACCCCCCCCCCCTTGAATGCTGTTTATGAATGGCAACACAACAGGTTGTATCACTAGACTGACGTACAAATTTGCAGTCAGGGTGCGTGGGATAACCACGAGAGTGCTCCTGCTGTCATACAAAAATGTTCCCCAAACCATAACTCCAGGAGTACGCCCTGTATGTCTAGGTCACAGATAGGTCACAGCAGGCGTTCACCTGGCCTCCTTCTAACCAACAAACGGCTATCACTGCCACCAAGGCAGAACCGTCTTTCATCAGAAAACACAACAGATCTCCATTCCGTCCTCCAATGAGCTCTAGCTTGACACCACTCACGTCGCAAACGGCAGTGGTTTGGAGTCAGTGGAATGCACTGTACGGGGCGTCTGGCTCGGAGCTGTCCTTGAAGTAGCCGATTTGTAACAATTCATTGTGTCACTGTTGTGCCAACTGCAGCTCGAATTTCAGCTGCAGACGCAGTACGATTAGCCACAGCCATACGCCGAATACGACGGTCTTCCCTCTCAGAAGTACCACGTGGCCGCCCAGAACCTGGTCTTCTTGAGGCAGTACCTTCCCTTGACCACTGCCGCCAATACTCATGCACAGTGGATACATTCCTGCCAAGTCTTTCAGCAATATCGCGGAAAGAAAACTCACCTTCTCGTAGCCCTACAACACGACCTCGTGCAAACTCAGTGTGCTGTTGATAATGCCTTCTTCGTCTTCTCAGATGCATCCTTGACAAACATGAACCCACTACGTCAAATCTCAACTGTAAATAACGATCACGAACCTTCCAGCGCTTATTTAAAGCAAACTTCATTTGCATGTTCATAGTGTCGCTACTAGCGCCACACTTACGCGCGTAGCTCGAAATTTGAATCGACGTCATCTTTCAGATGTATAAACACGCCTACCAAATTTCGTTTATCTAGCACAGCTCCTTCCTAGTGTTGGGATTTTTTTTCCATGAGTGTATATTTACACAGAACTGTATCGGTTATTCATGGCAGCAAATTTTACTCATTTCATACAATTAATTTTCATATACAACTTGAAACAAATGTAGAAAAATTAATAATTAAATGAACTTTTGTAATAATTTAATCAAAATAATTGTGTAAAAGAGAATCTTGTACAAATTTATGGTAGATTCTATCATTTTTTATTAATAACGTAGTAGATGATTTAAATAATATTTAGTATCGCACACCAATAATAAGTAATTTTCCAAAAAAAAAATATTTTACTATCCAAATAGATTCTTCATGGTATTTATTTAAAACCATGTGACCAAGCACTGTGACTTTTGATTGTGGGGATTCTTAGTCGAAAGTTTACAACTACCAACCAACACCACTAGCAGCACTGAAGGATACCATCAGTCAAAATGTGTCTGTCATTAATCAAAAAATGCTACTAAATGTTGTGAACGGTGTGGTGACTCGTCTCACATGCGTATTTCCGATAGATGGACATGACATTGGATATTTAATTAATTGACTAAATTTAAGCTGACTTGAAAGTTGTCAACATTTTTTGATCTGTAAATCCTCTTTTAGTGAAATAAAAACTAAGAGCCATTTGTTGGTCGCCAACAGAACTATTTTTTGGTTGCCACACCTAACCTGACTTCTTTTCTATCCGTTTAGTGTGAACCGCATCTTTTTATCTTTATTCATTTTCTAATTATTCATTTTTAAAGTTCGTCCTGATTTTTGGATCACCCGGTATGCAAGGATATTTTGCCGCATTTTTCGCACTCTTTTGAAGGTTCAAAGATGTCTGGCAGAAAATGATTCGCAATTCTCTGTCGTATTTGTTAAAAGAATTACGCATTATTTCTCTTCGTTTAATAAAGCATAGAAAAGAGTTAAGAAAAAAACCGCATCTTTATACATTCCAGAATTAAACGAGCAGATTATAGCAGACAATAATTCAACAACAGAGAGTTCCATAAATGTTTGTATACAGATCATATTAGAATATTTTGGCATATGAAAACTGAATTAATAGTTTATATCCTGTTTCTTGTAGATCTCATTCAGAGCTGTTTCTGATCGAGTATTTCCTTTTTTTCTAATTTTTAATCTCTAATTTTTTATATTCTTCTATGGCTTACTTTTATGAAAACAAAAATGATGGATCTCATAGTGTTTATCAGCCGGTTCTTAGACATGCCACAGTAACTATTAAAAATCTTCAAATATTTAAACGGAACTCATTATCAGCGTAATTATTATTCAAATTTTGTCTTGAACTTCAAATAATATCATTTCCTTGTTAATTTCCATAACTGCTATTGTGAGGGTATGACTTTGTGCGGACTGCGTTTTGAAAAGATCTTAAGAGTGAATATATCTAAGCAGAGCCTCATTTATATGAAAGAAAAACTGCATAAAAGAAACAATTCAAGAATGTTTTGCCTGGGAAGAGTAAGAAATTTTATTTCTTAAACATTTTAAGTTTTCAACTCAAGAGTACACAACTTATTAAACCTTCAAACCAAGTTAATTTCCACCTAAAAACAAAGATAATGGATTCAACATGATTAGAATATTGAGCTGATTTCATTTTTTGGGAGATAGGGATGACTTAACTTGACTAAAAACCAATGTTCTGACTCTTATCTCTATCAAATTTTCACTGGGCACAAAATTTGTAAAACTGACACAATCGAGACAATTTTTTATAAGCAATGGGTAAAAAAGAAAACTGTCAATGCCAAAAAATAATTTCAATATAGGGTATTTATAATTAAAATTGTTCTTTGAAATATTCATAAAAGGAAATGTTCATCTACTGAACCAAATGTCATCAAATTTGACAATAATCTAAGTCTGAAAATTTCTTTCCCGCCAAAAAAAAATTTAAAAACTCATCACCAACGGTAAAATGGTGCTCTATCAAAATTTTTCAGCAAAATAGTGCATCAAGATATTGGTTTAGAATGTGTTTAATCGTTTCTGAACAGTGTTATGAAGCATGTTCTATGTGAGTTATCTCAGAAACACTGTATATGGTGATAATCTAAATAATTTGGTAGAACTGAAATATGTGATACACTGACAATGGAGCTGCTATTGAAATGGAGTAACTGTAAGGAACAATGTAAAAACTCAATTTTTTATTGCATTTACCAAATGCCGGGTTGCTTTTGGAAAATAATTCAAAATCTCAACTAGAAAAATAAAGCTTATTTATTAAGAGCAATCACCGAGCTCACACTCGAGATGGCTTCGTTGTATTTTACAAGCCCATAATGATGTAATGACATACCAATGAATTTGCCTCATCACATCCCTTCAACGTTCATCGTAAGAGCTGTGACGTCACAGTCTATCCAAGTGAAATAATGCTACGGTATCATAACGTTATTTAATTCGCTTTCTGAAAATAATGAACACTACATTAAACAAGCTTTGTAACACGTTTCAGAAGATGTTAAACACAATTTAAATCTGATATCCTTTTTCGTTTGAAGATGTTGCGAACAACGTCGTTTCCCTCCTAGTGGTGAGTTTTTGAACTCTTTTTAGTGGAAAAGAGATTTCCCATGATATCCTTTAAGCTTTTATTGAGTTTAATAACATTCGTTCCAGTAGTTTTCCTTTTATGTCCATTTCAAAGTGAAATTTTACTTATAACAACCCTGCACTTGATTGTCTTTTTGAATGTAAACGTTTTTGAAACAAAAGAAAAAACTGGCCAGTTATTTAGGAATTCTAACCAATGAAAGTATACTTAACGACATAACCCCAAAAAATTAAAGAATGATATGTGATCAAAAGAATCAACCAACCACAATATTAATTGTTGGGGACATTTATTCTAAAAATTAAGTACATTTGCTCATGGGATGGGTCATATAATACTCGATATTCTAAAACAAGACAACTAAGAATAATCAGATTCTGTGTAATGTGTTATTATTCTAAATGCTGATAGTTTCCTATCATTTTGTAGAAATAAATGTTACATTTAAATTGAATAACTTCCGTTACAAAGCTGCTACAAAATTCAGTGATTTAACTATCAATAACAGGCAATTGAAGGGAAGAAAAAAATCCATCTTCAATATTTTTATTGGATCTTCAGAAGAATAACTAAAAACAAACCTGTCATGCAAGTTGCAGAATTACCAATAACTTAACAATTTAACCATTAAAATGAGTTATATCTATGGGAACAAAAAATATACAAAAAATACTCTCGAATTCTTCATTGCATTTCGAATGAAATCTCTGAAATGCAGCCAAGATAAAAACCGTAACCAATTCTAAAGAATGAGATATGATGGAAAAATAACTCTGGATATCCTCATCAACACAAGATATATCATGCTTTATCATTCGGAGATACCTTTTCCTCTTCCAAAGGCAGTTATTAATGGCTAAACTTAAATCATTCTCGGAAAAAAGATTCCGATTCATTTCCAGATGCTTCTGAAAGTCTTAAACCATGAATTATGAAGCTTCCAATTTTGAGAATAAGCATTTCACTTTTATATATGGATTCACACATCTATGCCTTTTGAAAAAAAAGTTATTGATTTGAATTGCCTTGAAAATACAATTTATATTTTGTGAAACGAAGTTTAAGCAAAAATGAAATAGTTTCATTTTTTCGATTTCCTAACAAAGATCTATCTTCGAAAGACATCAATTCCATTTATTTGTAAAAGATTCAGTAGAAATGTTTTCTATAAATGGAAAATTGTGTCAAAATTATTTCAATACACGTAAATCTGTTATTTTATTAATCAAACCCTTAGAGCAAAAAATAATGACATGGGATCCTTAAGTGTTAGAAGGCTTATACGAGTTAGAAGGCTATTTTTCAGTTATTAGATGTTGTGTAGAGTCTGATATTCTGCTGATGATGTGGAGTGGTATCTTGGAAGATGAGAATTATTCAGTTTTTGTTCTCATCATTCAATAACATTCGAAAATCATAAAGTCTGCCTGCAATAATATTCTATTAATGTAGTGTTAATATACTAATTTGAAGTTTATATATCGTTTGCTGATTTAATTCCTTTCAAAGTCAAATCAATTTCATTCATTAAAGTATATTTAAGAATTTTAAATCATAGAAAAATTAATTTTAATGCTTTAAATTTAGATATAAATAATGATTTTATTCTAAAAGTCATTATTACTAGAATAATTATTTTATTCTGAAAATCAGTGTACTGGTTACATTTCAAAATTAATATCGAAGTTTCAAGGCAATGTAACATTTATTAAAAATTAATGGGTCATTAATCCCTTTTAATTAATCCCTTATTAATCCATTATTGGGAATATTGGTCGTATATTATTTTCATTAATTCCTCAAATGTAAATTGATATTTATGGTCTCTTCTAAATATGTATTTTAAATTACTATCAAATTGTGAAACTTTATAGCCGTATTATTTTAATAACCACACAATATTGTATTTATCACATGCATGAACTTCCATCTGTAACATAATAGTGAAATTAAAACGCGGTTTTCACAGCAATTTACTTTATAATTGAGTATAATCTGTTGTGAAATTATTTTAATTTTTAAAATACTTCATCGAATTTTAAAACGGAGTGATGATGATTTGCATGCAATAATATTGCCGCATTGAAACGAAACGTTGCTGATTCTGCACAGCTGAATGGTTATGAAGCTTGACTCATAGTCAGGAGATCATGTGTTCGAGCCCTAGTAGATTCAAAATTTGTTTAGATATTTTTCTTGATTTGTTTTTCCTTTGTTTCGTGCTCCAGAAGATTCTGGACCTTTCTTTAATTTACCAGATAAATGCTCTGGATTTTTCTTACTGTATCCAGAATGGTATTCTGGAACTTTATTTACTTGTACAAAAGCTGAAGATCTCTCAGGCACAGTGTTCTTAGTTCAGAGTTGAGTTAATAAATTGATTTAACTCTACTGCCTGCGTCGACTTCAGTTCTATTTGCTTGGCAATATGTTTTGAAAGTTATCGTGAAAAAGTGCCAGATTATCAATTATTTAAAATTCTAATTTCAATTCCAAAACAGATGCTCTAATTTATACATTTATTACTTCCACATTTGTATCGCTTTTGGTTGTTTCATGTAAAGCAGCCTGGGTTGGCAAGCGGTTTTCTTACAAATATACCCTTTATTTTAATAGATATGAATTATAATATGTTCTTAATTGAACGTAAGAACAGACCAAGTAGTTTTTCAATGGACCCACCAGTCTTCATATAGTATAAATTAAGTTGATTCTGAATTTTTCCTATCCTTTGATTAAACTTTTGTTGAGCATGTACTTTTTTCTGTCTCTCTGTTTTATTTCAGCTTTTAGTAATACCATATACATATAATCCATCAGAAGCATCTCGCGGAAAAAAAATTACTTAAAACAAGATCCTTAAAAGAACTTTTCATTTCTAATATTCATTTTTTTCAGATACTCTTAATCGTTGCATAACTCTTTTAAAAAGACATCCCTTGTACAGTGATTTTAGACTGATATTACATCCATTATGCATCGGATGACAAATATTGAAATGATAATATGTATGCTTTGAACTATGCTTACATACTCGCTCTTCGCATGATAGAACCACAGACATTTTTCTCTCCGGAAATATTCTTTGAATTACTTGCTATCCCTTGCAAAAATTAGAGGTACATATTACAGTAAACTCCCAACTATTATTATTGATGTGGTTTTAATGGAAAGCGTCAAAATATTTCTCAGACCGTACCAAATGGATGTTTCAAAATGTAATTATTAGTTTTTCAAATTAGTAATTTAATAAAAAAAAAGCAAATAAAATAAACTTCGATGCAAAGTTAATAATCTATATAAATAAAAATAAATGTATGTCTGTATGTCCCTTATGCCTTCCTAAACCGTTCATCCGATTGCGATGAAACTTTATCAGCTTATTGCTTACATCTAAGAGATGGTGACAGTCATAATACAATTATCTAAAAGAAAAAAGAATGGATCTCAACCGCATCTGTTTACCAAGGATAAATCTTCAAATATCTCGCAGAAGAAACAAAATAGATTTAGTAGAAATGCTAAATTCATGTTAAAGGTTAATATTTTGTAACTATTGAGCAAAAGTGCCATGTCAGTCCTTCTCAGAGGCAACAACTATATGTGAAAAACTTTTGAGGAGACCAAACCTGGTGGGTTTTAAATTTTAATTAAATGTTAGCGTTTTCTACAATAACTTCAAAAAGTATTATAGTACAAATAATTTTCCACTATCTTAATTTTCAAAAAAAAATATCTTTTCAACTATCTCATCGATTTTATGGTATAAATACGTTTCCTATGTTTAAAGAATCTTGAAAGAAAATATTTTAATCGCATTTTCTAAAATTGAACTTGAAACGAATATTTAAAAAATCAAGTGATACAATAAACAGTTTCTTTCATTAACGTTCTGAAAGAATATCAGCTTTACAATTCTAAAAGAATACACAAATCTAATATATAAAAATGTGTTCGCATTTTATGAACCGTCGTATCGTTCATCCTGCTTCGATAAAACATTGCCAGATTATTGATTGATTAAACTTAATATTATTTTTCGGCGGCATCAACGAGCCGGGTACCAGATAGTTCTATATAAATTCATTGCTATGAGAAAAGACAAATACATTGGTATGGTAAAAGAACATTCAGTATATCTCTCAAATTAAATTAAGACTTGCTGAAGTGTTTTATTATGAAATAAGTTCTTTAATTTACCAAAACTTACTACAGGGTGCCCGAAAACACATGCGGCTGCTAATTTTTACAAATTTAGATAGAACTCGTCATAACGATTATTTTTTGATATAAAGCATGTAGGATCGCAGAATATAATGTCATAGCCTTATTAAGGTGCGAAGTCTGTGTCATAAAAATTTCAAAAAAAGAAGAGGATAAAAGAGGAAATCAGTGTTTATTAAGAATTTTCAATGCAAGAGGTTTTCGAAACGTTTGTCTTCGAACAAATGACATGGTGAAGTCTGGAATAGAATTTCACAGCTGCTCTCTGCAAAACACTTTTTCCTATTTCCTTGAATTCGGTTTCAAAAGCTGATCTCAAGTCGTCCAATGCTATGAGCTGGGTGAGAAGCACTGTATATTTCAGACGACCCCATATAAAGGTCGTGTGGGTTAAGATTCGTTGAGTAAGGTGTCCACTTTATACCATTGCATGTTCTCATAATGAAACCCATTCCTATTGATCTATCGGGAAAATGTTACGCTCAGAGACCGAAGTTTTGCTGAGTGCAATGAGTTACTTGCACTGTCTTACATAAACCAATAATCACTTATCTTATTCCTGCCATGCAAAAACGGGGATGACACTGTCATTCAACAAGTTAAAAGAAAATTCATCTGTGACATTTTCGTTAAAAATCCCCGTCCCAATGAAGCCTTCGTCAGATAGGCTCAGGGTTCTCATGTGCATTAACTGGGCGAAGTAATCGAATTATTGCATAAGGAAGATTTTCAGTGACCAAGAACTTCCAAATAAGTTTGTTAACTTATCCTTGGAGATGGAAATGTCCCTCATCACTGAACCAGATTCGATTAAAATCTATTTCACCGTATTCAACTTTATTAATCGCCATATTTACGAAATCAAACCACCTTAACCCATCCAAATCGGCCAGTAGTGATTGATTTGAATTTTGTAAGGTAACAGAGCTGCATAACTATTTTCATATTCACTTACAGACACGCTTTGTCTCCCATTGATTGCCTCACAATTCTATAGTCTCCCATGGAAGTTTTTATATTGTGCAATCATCATACGCATCGTATTTTGCAATTTAAACTAACAACGTAATTTTGATTCATAACTAATGCTCTTCGTGCAATTAGACTATGACGCTATATTCGGTGTTCCCGAATGTCTTACATGCACTCTATGTACTCTATTGAATCTGTAAATATTAGACACTGCATACCTTGTGGGATATCTTGTGTATTTGTACAACATCTTGACACAAGTCAAAATGAGCTTCTAATACAGTAAATATCTATAAGTGAATTATTCACAAGTCAGATGAAGATATACAAATTTAACACTCTTTCGATGTTTGAAGTAGACAACTATAAAATAAATGAGAAATAAATATAAAAATTTAGTATTTAACCCTATATGGTCAGATTGATATATAAAATACGCAATGGGTACATATTGTTAAGTCAAATAAACACCTGAATTCTTGAAAATCCCAACATCTCTCAGTTCTTTAGTTAGCATTTCCAACAGCTGCACCAACTGGACTTGAAACACTTTTTTATATCTGACATGAAAATGCATATACTCTATGGCGTATTCTTCCAGAGTAATATGGCTGCAATTTTTGATGAATTAATCCTTTAAATGATCACTTTTAGGAACACTATACTAATATATTTTGTGGATCGAGAATAATCCCAGTAAACTAATCCATTTAACTTTCAGTAAGTCATGAGTTTCTTACATGACTGACTAACGCAAATGTACCACATTCTTGAAACTAGTTTGAAGATGACAAAAAATTGATGTGTAGACTCATGAACTTGGCGTTAATATAAAATAAATAGAAATGATGAAGATGAATAAGCACTAGACAAACTTATTGGAATTTTTTTTTTCGTATACGAGTTTTTATTTATGAGATTTTAATATCTAATTATAAAATATTTAGATGACTAATGATGATACCTTGTGCTTTTATTAATATTAGAGAAATTATTCACCAAAATTGGCTTATTTCAAGGAAACAAATTTTTCACTTGGTCATGTCATACATAACATTATTTATTCTGTGCTATTTTAAAATTAAACAATATGTTACTTTAAAAGTATATCAATTATCTATTTAATGTTTACTCTTATGCCATAAAATCGATAGTATTTATATTAGGTTGTTCGGAAAGTAATTTCGTTTTTTCCCGACAGAGGATTTAATTGTATTTTTCGCACCCAATTTCATACTTAAACCGCAAAATCATTTTATGT
>JAPMOQ010041213.1:172128-205196 GCA_026543055.1 Argiope trifasciata | reverse complement strand
ATGATTGCAAGAAATTTCTCTTCGAAACTTGTATATCTTAATGGAATTAAGAAGTCCCAAAAAAACTTCGGATGGTTCGATTTGCTTAAGTTCGAAAGTTTTCCGATTTTCAGAAAAAATCTAGAATACACTATTCCGGTTTTGATTCAAAGAGGATACATCTTAACTTATATTCCATTTGCTTTCAAGTTCATAAATTCCCATTAGTAATAAGAAATAAATACAATTAGCATTAGACTAGTACATTTTTTAAAAAAAGTATGCATTTATTTAACTTGAAAAAGTTTCTTAAGTAAAGGTATCTAGTGTCATTATAAATTCTGACAAATGAAAGCACTTTCGTTATATTTTAAATATATATATATTTTTAATACAATAAAAATATTCTCATTCTAATGATGAAAAAGTATTAATGAGATACTAATCACCTGCCATCGAATGGTAGAAGCTTAAAAAAAATTTCATTTCCCGTCATATCCCCTCCCTATAAAATATACTCATGGTTAAATTAATAATGATTTTTCCTGAAATAAGATATCTCCGAATAAGTCATTAATACCGGTCAACAATTCTATTCATTTCCAAAATCCTTGTTATAAATTTGGAAATTAGAAAGCGGATTCGTTTTCCATATTGAAATGAAGGCAGATGTTCCAATCTCCTTCCACGTTTTACTCATAGATTAGTCCGAAATCATTCTCGTAACTCTTCCGTCCCCGCAGGACAAGATATACCTTGCATCTATTAATATTAACTCTTTGCGAAGGAGAAGTATCTTTCTCATATCAATATCAATTTGATTACACGCTCTCAAAATGATTAATGTTCGATGGATATTGGATTACACCAGGGTAATTGCTTAGTACTCTCTCTTTCGCGTCTTACTCTAAGTCAAAGTCATCATTTCCTCATTCTGAATATTGAGAAACATCGTAAATAATGCTTAAAGTTGTAATCAAGGATAAACGTATGTTAAGTCCCCTGTCCGGGCAAAAGACATTATTCCTTCAAATAATTCTTCCTTTCTAATCAGGGGAATAACTTTAACGTGGGTATGCATCTTCTAGGGGTGAATACTTTTGACGAAAAAATTACAAATCGCCAAACTTCGCCAAAATCACGCAATTATTCCATTAAAAATTTTAAGGAAAATGACAAATGATTATATCTGGATGATTATAGGCTAACAGCGTTTGGTTGAAGATGAAGTAATATATTTGTTATTCTAATGATCTAAGGCATAAAGATAGAATATTGAATTAGAATATGGAATAGCGACATATTAATCGTGCTTGCAATTATGATTTACCATTGCCATTAATTTCTGTAAGGAGAAGTCTTATTAAATAAATTGTATCAAAATTCTTGACTCCAAGGAATTATACATAAAGAGAAAATTAAGTCAGAGGTTTGATGATAAAGTCAGAGAAAATTAAGTCACGTTGTGTCATTCACAATTTATTTCAGTATTTCATATTTTTTAAATATATTTAGAAGTATTATGAAAAATATGTCTATCGCTTTTATATCTTACTTTGACTATCATATGTTTAAAAAAAACAGTTTGTTTATACTTCAGTTACCTAAAGTTGCTTCACTGCAAATAGTAGTTATTGAGCAACATCATTGAATAATTAGAAGAAACAAACCGCCATTCTGGCATAGGAGTTGCGTGCCTTCCCCTGATCTGGAAGTCCCATTTCGAGTAGCGGATCGGACATGTTTGTTTTGCGCTCTATTTGTGAGGTATGTGAATGTGCAAGCGAATGTGATACATAAAGTAGCTTAGTCGTGCGCTTAGCTCTAGTTAGCGCTACTAAAAAAAACAAAAAAACGCTCACTCGGCTTAAATCGCTGCCAGATAACTGTCAGCGGGATTATAAAATATCATAATTCTTTTTTGTTACTTGATTCTTTGTATGTTTTTTAATAATTAATATATTTTTGTGTATATAATGCTGTTAAAATTCATCAATATTACGCTTATTTAAGCTGCATGGATAAACATATGTATGCTATATAAATAGATATACAAAGATATTATGCTAATAACGGGATTTTTTCATTTTATCAGTCTTCTTTTGTTTTTAAAGCCTAAAATTTCCACCCATGGAAATTAAAGGCGTAAACCTATGCATTTTTGTTTTGTTTTTCACTCCTACAATTTTCATAAAAGAAGCAAAAAAAAAGTTTCATTATCTGTATTTTATCTATTTTTTTATTTAGAATAGTACTCGGTAAGTACTAACAGATTTTATATACATATATATATATATATAATACTTTTTTTTAATATTTGTTAACCTGTTAGCTGCATTGACAACAAATTATGATTGGAATTAATATATTAAACCGGTTAATTTTTATTCAAATCTTGCAAACACTCGGTAATTTTTGAAAGAAATATAACTACAAGATAATTCTCTTCACATCAATATTTGGGAATAGTCCAACAATAATGAACGTTATATTATCTGAGGAAAAATTTTAACGAACAAAATAATTCTTTTCAAGAACTTTCAATCAGATCAGTCGGCAAATTTCAATATACTTGACGATAAAATACTGAATGAAGTCTCTTAAGCCATTACATGCATTCCTCTTGTCTTGTAAGGCTGACATCACCTGATGGATGGGGATAAATATTCCATACATCATTCTTGTCAACAGGGTTAATAAGGATTCCTAATTCTGCGGTACTGCTAAGACGCATCGTCAAAATTTATTCCAAGTACAGACTGTTTAAAGTTTGTGATGTGATATGCATACCACTGGATCATTTATTAAGTTATGGTTGAAGCAATGTAAGAAAAGTGAACTCAAATGTTGATAGCAGCCATCAAAGACTCTTCTTATATTGAGTGATAAATATTAAAGTTACTTTGAATGAACTTTATGTATATAAAACGACTGATTTAGAATAGGAAATATTACTGTAGAAATAAATATAACATTTTGATTTTATCAGCTGTATGTCATCTACATTTTATTCAAATTATCATTATTATCGAAACAATATTTTATAACAGAAATAAAATTCTCATAATTAATATACATATAAGATAGAAAAGTGAGAGGGATTCATATATGACATTCATATAATAATTAAACTGAAAATTGAATTCCTTAAATGATAAATTTTGCTGTAAATACAAGAATAATTTAAACATAGCCAAATTAGTTACGCATTATATGATTTATCATTGAATTTTCACTAACATTTTATAATAAATTTTGAAAATTGTGCATCAAGACTGTTTCCTTCTCCTCAGTTTTCCAACATTAATAAGGAGAATGAAAATATATCCTAATTTATCAGTCCTACAATTTGAAAAAAAAAATCTTTCGGAAGAAATAACATCTGGTAGAAATGAAATTAAAGAAGTTAATTAAAGAATACTTTTTTCTGAAATGCAAAATGCTTAGCAATTAATTCTTACACTCGCAAAGATCTTTATGTAATTATTTAAATATAAATGGGTTTCTTATATTTATTTTTATACTTCTTATCAATGATTAAAATAATTTTTTGTGAAGTTAAAAATATTTGAATGTGCAACATAAATAATTAAAAATATACCTTGTTTTGTAAAAGAAATCTCCCTTGTGTTTATGAAAAAAAAATATAAATGTATAGAAACTTTGGAAAGGGTAAAAAGTATTTCATAAATTTTTAATTTTAATTTACTTAGTCATAATTCTACTGTCTTAGTAGAATATTCTTTAGCATTAAAGCTTAGTATTTTGCATTTAAAAATTAAAATTCTTAAAGACAAAATTAAAAAAAAAAAATTAAGAATTGAATTTCAAGCTGAAACTTTAATGTTTCATATGAATGCAGTAAATTTTTAAATACTAGGAAAAGTAAAAAATTAAAGGTATTTTCGCAGTTACTTTCTCTAGTTTATGGTAACGCTGCTAGCATTGTCCCCGGAATTAATGTAGTTTGCTACACATGCAATTTGTCTTTCTTATTCCCACATTAGCCGTTGGGATAAAGCAAACCGTTGAATATGGCAGCTCCATTGTCTATCTATACCAAGGAGGAAATGGAGGTACATCATAGCTAACCAGAAAGTAAGGCTATTGGCATGGTATGGAAATACCCATTATAACCAGAGTTTAAGAAGTTTAAACGTCAACCGTCAGCTAGTGAGATTATGCTTACATTATTATGGGACATGGGAGTTATGATAGACATTCATTACGCCCCAAAGGGTGAAACTGTAAGAGCTATTGTGTTACGTATTGAAACAAAAACTGCAATCAGATCCAAACATTGTTGAAAACTGCCAAAAGGTGTCATGCTGTAGCAAGATAACAAATGATCATCTTCTGTCCAAAGGATGACCCAGACAATAATGTAATTTGGATTCGAAGTGTTATAATGCCAGCCATACAGTCCAGATCTGACTTTCAAGTGATTTTTATAAGTTTTGGTCATTGAAGAATAAGTTGAGGGGAAGAAGATTTGCAACGATGAAGAAACCATTCATGTTGTGCAAAATTGGTTATAAATTCAAGCGAAAAACATTCCTTCCAATGAAAGTAAAAAAAAAAAAAAAACTATCAAATACTGGGGAGAGTGAGTTGAAGTCCTGGTGGATAAGAAGTAAAATAATGTCTGTTTCAGTTTTCTATCATTAGAATAAATCCAAATTTTCTCAAATGTTAATTCACTTTGACACTCCCTCTGGTGTCATTATATGGAAATGTCTTAAATAATACAACAATTTAAATAAAACTGCAGACTACATTTTTGAAGTCAAGAAATTCAGCAAATGCAACAGAATCGGGTTACAATAGAAATGCAAATCAAATGATTCATTATAGAATATTTTATTCAATATTCATAATTTTCCACCGTATAGATAAAGAGTTTTGAAATCGAAAAAAGCCTTTTTGCATATCAATTCAAAAATATTTAATTAATTCACAAACAAATTATAGATTATTTGTTTTTTAGAAATCGTTTTCTTCAAGATTTTTTTGAATAATAAAAACCAGGAAAATAAAGTTAAGGCAACAAAAGAGATTATTGAATTTCATGGAGCAATGTTTCTTATTTTTCTTATTTTACTGACTATAATAGTTATGTATTCGACATTGATAGATTATAAAACGATTCTTTGCGTACTATATACATAATATTATGAGATTATAATATTCATTCGAAAGTTACGTTGAATAAAATAGATATTTACATCAAAATCGCAGTAAGAGATTTTTTTTCTGATTTTGTAAATGTAATATTCTTGTTTGAGTTCTACAGTCTCTGATTAGTTTCTTTAGAGAATTTAGATTATGATATAATTGAGAAATAGATCATACTCTACATCTTTTGACCATCTAAGTACATCTCACTACTGTGGTCTTTTGAGAATGTTAGTAAACAAGAAAATCTTATATAGAAAATAAATGTTAACGGAAAATAAAAATATAGCTTCTTTGGAAGAAAGTGACAAACAAGTAATTCTTTGCTTTTAATGTTTTTTTCCCCTAGGAAAGTTTTACGGATAAATAATTTGTTGAAAACACAATAAGAAATATCTGACTAGACAATACAGTTTTTTTTTCAGTTACAGGTTATTTAATACTGAAAGATAATTGAAAGTACTTTAAGAAAAAAAGATGATTGATGATTAAAATAAAACATTCTTTTTGATAGTTTGGAATACTCGAATTTAAACGAATAGAAATTCTGGAGTTTTATTTTAGTTAGATCTTAAGTTTATTTATTTTATGAACTTTTGTATAATATCTACCGCTGTGGGAACATTTTATCTTTCAAATTACTATCAGAGTCTAACTGAAATCATTGAACATGAAACCCCTTTGTATAATCGTTGATTAAGTCAGAAATTTCCAAATACAGATCTTATTACCACAAATGTACTTACTAATTTTAAACTTGTAAAGTAATCATGTAAACCTTTGTAATGTTAGTCAAATTAATATTAATAGTATCTTTTGGGAGATTTATTGATAAACGCAAAAAAAAAAAATTAATTAGAAATAATTGTTTGATGATAAGAAATAAATTTATCGTATCCTTAGTCCATTTTAAATAGCTGGAGTTTATACTTAGAGTAACTTATTTCGTTATTTTGTAGGATTTTTTTTGCATTTGTTTTGACTGATGCAAGATTTAATATCGAAGTAATCTGAAATAAACTCTAACATTTTAGTTGGATAAACAATAAATAATTCCTACTTACAATTTTAAAAAAATTACCTTTTAAAAAGCTTTAGAAAAATGACAAGGGATACAGGGGGATTTTACAAATTTTCGATTAACTTTTACGTCTATTAGCGTGTAAATAATGCTGTAAGAACTGAATAATAGTTGGCTGCATAGTTTGATTTTAAGTGCACAAGGGATTTCTATCGGCACTGTCCTGAAATGGTACACAGGTATTTAAGTAGTTCATGTATTTGCGGTAGACAAGCATGTCAAAAGGAAAAAAAATCACAAACATATGATCAATTGAATTGTATGTGCAACTTTAAAAGTCATTAATAAAATCCAAAAATGAAAGACTATTGTGAAATATTCATAAGTGGTTTCAGATCATGAACTATCATAGATCATTTTAATCTTTTTCAATGTCTGCTTTATTTTCAAAAAACTAAAGTTTTCTTAATATTTTTTTTCAACTAAGCTCCGAAAAAGTTTTCTTTTTTTTTGCCTACTCCTAGTCAACTTTTGTATAGACTTTGTCTCTAAAGAAGAAATATTACTCTTGCTGTTAAAATTTAGGAAACTGAAATGAAAGTTAAAGAAAGTCGAGCAGTATTTTTCTAGGCGAAGCTCATTAAAATTTTATTTTGACTTTCATGTTACCCGTCATGGTAAGGGGAATATTGTTTTCCCAAGTCACGTTTACTGCTTCGTGATTTTATATCACAGAAGAAAACTGTAATAGATAAGGTCCAGATGTTCGAAATCTCATACTTCGTTCTAGCTCATAATAAACCTTTTGTTTCTGTTCTGTTATTTCAACTTTCACGTGTTTTAACTGATGAGAATCTGAAGTTAAAAAGTAATGCTTGTAATATTTTTTCTTGCTGTGTAACAGCAAAGCATTTTGTTTCTAATTTAAATGAAATGGAAAAACACTTCCGATAATCATTAAGAATTCTTGCTTACGTTCGAAGGCGGTTTTAGTTTTCGTTTTATAGATAGCATAGATAACATCAGACTAAAATTTTTGTTTACCTTATATTCGTTTCCTAATTGACTTTTTTACCTCGCTAACGGTAAAATAAATTGAAGATGAAAAAAACATTTGGAATATGAGTTAAACCAGAAAACAGGAAGAAATAAGAATGAGAATGTTTTTTTCAGAAAGTAAAAATGTTTCAGAAATTAATGTTTTTACTTAATACATAAGATAATTAGTCTAATATTGCGAAAAATACCATGCATACTGAAAATCATAAAGTAACTGAAATTTTCCAAACATAAAATTTGCATTCCCTTTTTGTATTTAATACATAGTAAACAGAACATTATAAAATTTATTACAAAAAAAATTCAGATTAATATTACAGGACTTCAAACTGACTGCTATTAATATTCCCATCAGATTGTTAAAACGTATTCTAATATATTGCTTCAAAAAATATAAATTGTATTATAATCTCATTCATGTAAATAATTTCATATTTTGATTTTATTTGAAAATATGCGTTGAAACAATTACATAAATGAAAAATAAAAGTTCCTAAAATAATAATGAATTTCTACTATCTCAAATTATTTTTAGCAAAAAGAATTTCCTCATTTTCCTAAAAAAAGTTTTCATGGTGCTTTAAAAATTATGACAAATACATTGTGGAATTCATAGTTTCTATATCTAAGGTTGAATACAGTTATTTTATCTTTGTCATTTCTTCAAATAGAAAGCTGCAAATAATAATTTTTATATCTTGATGCTCTGTTAATTTCATGTCAAGTGTAAAGCACAAATTCCTTTATAAACAACTAAAAATAGATTATATGTTTCAAAACTAAATGGAATTACAGCTCATCTCAGTAATTTGATCTTTTTAAAAAATATATAAGAGGAAAAGAAAATTAAATCAAGTTTATAAAGATTAAATAAAATATTTTTTTACACCCTCATTTGTCAGACATTATTGTTACGAATCCGTAATTTTATTTTCCCCTGTTTATCGTAAGAAATAATGATTAGAATAATACAAATAATATCGTCGTAATAAATAACAATTCATGGTCGTCTGTATTGGATTAAATCGGATATCATTTCAGTGATCACAGAGCTTTTCAACAAACTTGGCGACCATTTTGGAAACTTGGCATGAATATGGTGACAAAATGGATAGTTGCCGAAACTTCTTGAAAGTTCCCGATCCGTCCGTTAGGAACAGAATTATCTTGATTGGTCCAAAAGCTTTTTGCCCAGCCTCCTGGAGCTATAAAAGGCCAGTAATCTGAACTGAAAGGAATTGAACCTGCAGTCAGGGAGCAACCACAATCCAGTGCAAGTAGGCTGTCAGGACCGCACTGACAAGGAGAACGGAGATATCCTTGCTACACAAGGTGGAGAGCTCTGTCAAACCCTCACTAGCTGAGAGGTCTTGAATAGGAATCCTGAACGGTGGAGTCACTGAGAGAAACCGAAGCAACGACAGAGTGCTGAATTGATGTGTGTCGTATTCTGTCGTGTTTCGTAGAGCGTTAATCCGTCGTTATGAACAAGAGCAGTCCTGAAATGAGAGGTCGTTAGTCGGAAGGGAAAGCCTGAAGAAATTACGGAAGTTTCAACCGTTTGGAGAGATGTACGTGAGCGTAAGTAGAATCCTTCAAAGATTCTCTCTCCTGCTGAATCCTGTATGGCCGCTTCGTGTGCTGTGGACGTTGTCACTACGGAATTTCTGCATGTGAATTACTGTTGTTATTGTGGGCTACTGTCTGCTGTCCTGTGTGTTCGCGTCATTGTATAAATTTGTCTTCTGTAAATATTTGGCGTCTTTGTGCTGTTCTGTTTTCTTCCTGTAAATAAAATTCTTCGCTATGTTCTTCCCAACTCTTCATTGTGTACTCACACCATATAGCCATTACAGAAACGAATCCAATGGATCAGGAGGAGAAAATCCATAACAATATGAAACACAGAAGACTGAATTATAATTGGTTTGTTCAACTAAATTTTTTTTCACGTAGGCACGGTATAAAGAGACATATTTCTAACAACATTTTTTTCCAATGCAATTCCTTATTTTTTCATTCTAATACTAAGTGTTTCTGCATATAAGTAAGATTTGCTTGAAAGTGACAGATATAGAAAAGGTATTTTAAGTTTGAATAACATTTTATTTTACTTGGGTATGAGAATCTCAACTATCTGACATAAGTAATTTGATATTCTTTTATAAGAGGTTTTTTTAATGAAAACAAAAGTTTTTGTTTTATAAATTAATTAATTTTGGGTGAAAAAGCAATGCATATCATTAGGATATGCAGAAAAAGTTTTGCTTCCTTCACATGTTAATTATTTAGTGTCAAAAGGCATTTAACCATTTATAGGAAAGATTGCATTGATCAGTATCAGAATAATACTAAACAAATAATCCTGCATCTGTAAGATAAGTGAAAATAACTATGCAAATTTAATCAATATTTTTTTTAAGGTTTAACTATAAATGCTAACTTAAAATCTGGGAATTGCCTGAGAATTTTCAAAAGATTTTCTAACTTTCATTGGTCTAACAACATAGTCACCAATCAAGTAGGTTCCTCTTTTATATATGCATTGCTTAAAAACTGGAACTGTTATTGGGATTTTTAAGAAACAAAGTAGCTTCAACACTTGAAAGATAAAATATGACATTTTGTTCTTCTTATATACCTCGACTCGAATGACCTTAAGAAAAAGACAAATAAAAAAATAATAATTTTGCTTAAAAATTAGATTTGATTGTTTTGCAATGACGTAAAAGTTTTGCTTGAGTCTTTCTTAAATGGGATTCGATTGTTCTCTAATGTCATATATGTATTGCTTGAGTTTTGCTTAAATAGAATTTGATTGTTTTGTAATTTCAAAAATGTTTTGCTTGAGTTTTTCTTAAATAGAATTTGATTGTTTTGTAATTTCAAAAATGTTTTGCTTGAGTTTTTCTTAAATAGAATTTGATTGTTTTTAATGTCATAAAAGTTTTGCTACAGTATTTCTAAAATGTGATTTATTATTAAAATTTATGTATTTGATGATAATTTAGCTTTTACTGCTTATACTGACATTTTGAGATTTGGAAGTCAGTTAAAATTGTATCAAAAATTTAAAAAATTAAGAATCTACAAAAAACTATTGAACTGTTTAAAATGATAATATTTCATGTTGATTGAGCAATTTATATTTGATTTTCAGTTTGACCAAAAAAATTCTGTACATTTACAGGATTACCCACCGCATTACCAGTTGCATCTTTAAAAAATTATGTATATTAGATTATATATCTTTTTACTATTAGTACAAACCATATAAATTGTTACATCATTTAAAAAAAAACTCGTGCATGCTTTTAGTTGATTTTCCACTATCAAAAATTAAATTAAATTTTATTTACTGATTTTTATACTTCAATATTTCTTTAAATTTTATTTTTTCTACAATTATTACAACAACAATATTACAACTTAGGTTTAATAATATAGACTTGAAAAAGATAAATGCTGAAATCTTGTAATATATACATTTTTAATGTACAAATAAAGATAAGTGACTATTGCGATTTAATAAAAAAATTTTAAGTGTTACTATATTTAAAGTGTTACTATATTTTTTTCCATTAAGTGTTACTATACCGCACCATATTGTTAATAAAGGGCAAAGTTCGAAATATTTCAAAAGAAAAGTGTCCACTCAGCACAATGGAGCTTTGAATGAATAAAATCATCCATCATATCAATCCCCTCGTGTTGTTCTGGATTGCGAGTCTGTAAATTCATCCACAAATCATTTCTGAGTTATTCCAAAACGAGGATCTTTCCCAGTTTGATTTCTTCAAAAGTGCTTTACAACGGAATGGAAAGACGGATATCCAGACAAAAAGCATTGATAGAAAAGAGGGCTACGATGATAAATCGAAATATACTGAGTGTTTTTTAGTGAAAGAAGATTTTGCCATGATCTTCATGACAAAGGATTGGAAAATTGTTGGTTGGTAGTAGAAAAGGAACTTGTCTTCGAAAGGTTTTCTTCCTGTAGTACATGACATGCAACATGGATAAAGGGTCAGTTAGCTTGTTTTTGTTTTGGTTAATATTTTGTTTTGAGAATCAAAAAGTTCTTTCACGTTTACTTTATGAATAATGCTTTATTATGTATTTTGAGAATACCTAAAATTACATTCAGGAGCATTCCATTACTTTTCATTTAAAATAGCTTCAAACAAGGTAATAGCTATATAAGATTGCTTAGGCAGATTAAAAAAAAGACCTTTGGGCATACATATGACATATTTTAAAGGTTGTAGACTTAAAGAAAATTTAAAATATCGGAACGAATTATATATAATAGGATTAGCTTTGGCTGCTTCTTCCTTACTGTTCATTTTATTTATTGCAAAATTTTGTTGCTTATGTTATTTTTTTAATATGTTTGGCAACAACATTCGTACATGTATAATGGAGACTCATGAAAATGTTCCATAGTTTGAAAAATTGATATCATTCATTAAATGAATTCTAATCATAATAACGGCAGATTAAATATTTTGAAAGTCTTACAGATGATTTAAAAATATATATTACTTTAAATTGTATGAAATTTTACTAATTTATAACCTCATATACTTTAGGTTTAAATTTAGACCATTTGAAATATTATTAAAAACATATAGTTTTAAAATATCAAAATTTTAAAACATTATAACTTTGATACAGAAATAATTAAAATTATGCAATTACTTAATCTTATAGATTTTGTAGTTTGTAATTGCAAAAAATATTAAATAATAATTTAAAAATTCAAAATATATTGTGCATAGCGATAATTAAACATTTTATTTAATCTGATGACTTTCATTCCGCTATTCAAGAGTATTAACATTCATAGAATATGTAAGTTAATATTTTCAGTACGTCGTCATATAATGATATTAATTCAAATGATTTAAAATCATTGAAAGGAAATGATTTGATAGACTGTGATTATTCACGCCTGTTAAACTTGAAACTGGAGAAAAGAGAAAAGCAATTACAGACTTTGCAAGAATTTCTTGACGTAAATGAAAAGAGAAAAATGAATATTCAATGGACCAAAGGTTGAGGAAATGAGAACGATTTGAAAACGAATGAATATTCAATCCAATTACTTCATATGTTGTCTATTTCACCATTAATCAGCATAATGACGTTCCACTGGAAATGATATATTGAACTCTTTGTAATAAATTTCAATTTTATTTATTTACCCGCCAATAGTATATTTATATTATTTATTTACCAATAGTATATATTATTTATTTACCCTAGAATAGTATAATGTCTTAGAGTGTTCTTACTTAGAACTGATTATTCGATACATTTTGCCTCTTGATCACTTCAAATTAATAAAAGGGTGTAATATAATGGTGAAACAGCAAAATGCTAATATTTAAGTATAAAAATGTTTTGAAAAAATTAAAAATGTTAAATGATGGGTGATTAATATATTTATAGTTGTCTCTTGTTAAAACAGTTCAAATTTTGTAGTTGATAATTGATTAAAGATAGATAAATCACAATGGGCCTCCCATCTGTGATGCCATGATGATATTGTCAACGTTATGTAAGCAAAATATAGTTCAATACATTCCTCTCATGCTTCAAAATTTACAAGAATGGTAACATATTTCTGTCCAACATTATTATAATGGCTCCAGAAAGGTCGGAAGTTTTCTTACTTTAAGGGGATGAACCAGATCCTGACTTTAACCATTCTATAATATTGGCGCCATTACTATAAAGGTAATTCAAATGACAAACAAATTTAATTCAAATGCAATACTCCAGACATATGACTCGAAAATAATTTTCTAAGACTTTTGGAAATATATATTTTGATATGGCGAAACAACGTATTATCTTCTATCATAAGAATATACAAAGTTGGGAGTCTGCATTATTTTAGCAATATTACAGATCACTTGCTGCTAATTTATATGAATATTCATATTAATATTTTCATTGATAAAATAAATGTAATCTAATCAGTTACTATATGACCCATATCGTATAAAACACAAAAAAATTTAATATTCTTTTCATAAAATCTCAGACTTACGTTCCAATAAGTTATTTAAACACACAAAATTGAAAAAAAAGTCAAATTTTTATTAGCTTAATTGAAGAGGTTGTTCTAAAAAAAGAAGTAATGTGCTTTTATTCGCTCTTAATTAGGAATTTTTAGCTTCTTACAAGTCAGTATAACTCAAGGTGGGATTTATTTATAAAAGAAAAGAATGTTCGTTCTGCTGCACATTGTATTAAATGGCAAAATCTTTGTCCATTTTTGCAATTGATAAGTAATTTTCCAGAATTTCTATTAATAATTAAGATAATATTAATAGAAAATATATCATTAAATCGATATACAAATCGAATAATATACAAATAGAATATGCGAAAAACAGATGAATTACACGTTTAAAATATATATGTTTATATCGATGAATTTCAAAATAAAAATGAGCTTCATGCTGGAAAAGGGGTTAAAGATTTGAGAAAAATTTGCTCTACCCCATATGTAGGACAAAATATTCATCTCTAAGACTTCTTAGAATGCAGTGTTTGAAATATAACAAAAAAGAGAGGAGTTATAAATTATTAACTGAAAAGGTACAATTCCATCCATAGGTACAGTACTCCTTAATGCCATCTTTGATATCTTGAAAAGTCAAAACTTCAAAGAAATTTGATTTCTACTAGAAGTTATTTTGGTTTTATTGATAATGATTATTCCTTATATAAAATTGTAGAGCATTTATCTTGATAAATTTATACATATTTCATGTAGCATAAATTTTTGCAACGTTTGCTTCAAAATTGTAGAAAAAAATGTAAAAAGCCCTATTATAAAAAATTACTAAAACTTTCCAACTTTTCACTCTATTTTGAAAGAGACAAAAATGGTGGAAATGACAACAAATAGATTCTCATTTGCTGATTAGATTAAAAGACATGCATTCGATGTGCAAATCATTCATTGTGAAGAACTAATAGAAATTTAAAATCGCTGTGTAAAATGATTTCCAGAATTATTTTCTGTGGAATGCTTGTAAAAATTTAAAAATTTACATTGGGAAAAAGGTATTTAATTTTTTTAGGATAGAAATATACTATTGAAGCAAAACTGTTTCAGAAACTCTATTTATGCAGTAAATTGATTCACCAAATTAGGATCTTTTGCCCTAATAATTAATATACCTCTGCAACTATTATGCTTTACCATTTCGGCATAAAAACTAGACTTAAAGTGTTGATTTTTACATTCCTGTACGAAATGTACAAAGAAAAAGTATTGCTCTCAGAAAGTCTAAGCTGTATAGTTTTAACGAATCTTCATGTTCTCGAGTACTTTGAAAATGAGTCTAAAAATGCATTTGTAAATTTTTTTCATTCTATAATGAGAAATTCTTCCATTTGGAAATGATAGCTGAAAAATTCTTTGAACAAGCAATATGTATGTGGATTTTACACCGAATCAGCAAATGTCAATCAAATTTTGAATAAAACTCATGAAAAAAATTGTCTATCTGGCTGGCTTGATGAACCTAATGACTAAAAAAGGCGTGTCATTAGATATTCAGACTTAACATCTGGATTATATAAATGTATCAAATTCCAAAATAAACCCAGCAAAGTACTAATTTTCTATACTTTTTCATGTATATTAACTCGATATTGAACATGAAACTGGCTTTTTTCTTTTGATGTATTAATTGCAATGGTTCTTATTTCCATGTTATATCTACAGTTTCGTGATAAAAATGTAAATATTTCAATTAAAATATAGGGAATTACAATAATTTTACTTTCTACGTAATCACTAGTTGATTCGTAAATCATTGAGTTGATATATATATATATATATATATATATGCGTTTGTATTATATTTTATAATCATGAAAAAATGAATGAAACTGGCTTTTAAACTGAAAAATGACACTGGCTTAAAAATTATATTTATTAATTATTACCAGAGAGATCCCTCCTAGATGATTAAACCAGCCTTAAGCCTATTCAATAAATGAAATTTACTAAAAAAACCTTTTTGTTTTATTTAAAATATAATTGTGATGTTATAATGTTTTACATTAATTACCATTATTTTATCTTAAAAGAATTTTTTAATTATATGACAGTAATAAATTCTACCCAAAGGAAATCGATTTAATATCTATAAATTGCCTTTAATTATAACTTGCATAATTTAAATAAATTAAATTTTAAAGAGAAAGCTTCACTGAAATTAAAATGGCTTAAAATTATGTCTTACATTTGAAATTGTATCCTCGTCATTATGCTATATTATTGATGAAAATTATTAAACTTTCGATTTATTATTTTAATAAAATTCTTTCTTTGTTAAAAAAAAAAAACGAGAAAAAATTATTTCTTTGATTTTAAAATAATTATCTTATTTTATAGATATTAAGATCTAAACTTCATTTGGCAGTTATTTGTGTTATATATAATTAGAGTTATTTGTCACATGCACAAATGATATTCACATCACTGAAATGAATATCAGAAACATCAATTTACTCCTAATTAAAATCTTATATACATTTTTTTTCTTTATTCTGTATTTCTACTTAACAAAGTGACGAATTCCCACATAATAGCTTCATTTTAAAGAAAATTCATTAAATGCAATTTGTTGCTTTCAAAATCACAAACGGGAATGAATATAAAAAACAATAGATAAGAATATTAATTTAATTTATATATTAAAAAGAAAATTAAAGAATATTTTTAATGTATGTTCCATATCGAAACGCCTAAAATCTTATCATGCTATGGTTTATTATAAAATTCATAAATTTTTATGAAATTTTTCACATTAAAATATTGACATGTAACATATACAAATATGTCGAAAAGATAAGAACCACAATCAAACCAAATTAGTTTGCAAATCCAAAAGAATTTTCATTTTATACATCTGAACCACTTGGAATGCTTTTTCTAAAAATTCAATACCTCAAATTCATAAAATGTTTAATAGTTTCACCAACATCATATTCATATCAGTACATATATCTTAATATCCTAATTCATTGTATATCCTAAATATTTATTTATATTTTATGTTTTTTCTTACATTATATCATTTTTATTATGTTTAATAATCACGTTGCATTTATCAATTTGGGAAAAATAAATAGCACTATTCTTTCTTCAATACTCCAATCACTTTCAAATGCTGTTTTTTTAAGCAGACAATTTGATTGATTTTGCTGTAGTTTCCGTCGATGAAATGTTGCATAATATCGCAATAAATAAAAAACAATAAAAACATAATTTGACAAACTTTATTACATAGAAACTATGGTTTATTATATTAATAATAAATAATATATAAGTATCGTTTGAGACTTGTCAAGATTTGAAGAAGGTACTGGAAAATTCGATAAATATAGAATCTATTAAATTAATTCTATCCTAATATATCAGAATTAATATGAAAACGAAATTTATCAATATTGAGATTAAACCCTTAATATCCCAAAAATTGTTTTAAAATCATCAGTGGGTTAGCTAAATCAGACGCAAACTAATGAAAGGTCAGCAGCTTAAAGAATTGTTTTGAGTAAATTGCATAAAATTTTGTTAATAGTAACTTATAAATTAGATTAATTTAGAAATATTTGAATAAATCTTCTCCTCGATTTATTTTATTGTTAATACTCAGCAACAAATTTCATATGTCATATCTTGAATGCTGGTAGTGTTTCATATTTCGTATTCGCCATCTACAACCAAGGATAGCAAATTATATTCCGGAAAATCCTAGGATACGAACTTTCGAAAACAAAATAACTAGGAAAAATAAAGGAAATATTTCTATGTATTAAATGTTGTTATATTAAAAAAACTATTAAACCGCTATTTCTTAGAATAATATGTAAGTATTAAATTGCTAAATGATGTCACATTTTATAAGTATGAATAATTTATTAAGATTAATAAATAATTGATGGTTGAATTGTAATAGATTTTTGAATGGATATTACAAAAGATTCAAATATTGAATAATAGTGGTTTTTAAATAGTGTATCAGTCTTTATGGCTAAGAAATTAATGAATTAAATTTAGGCATCTGTGTCTACCATTTAATTTTGATCAAATTAAATAATACTTAATATCATGTGAGAACATGATGTTGTTTCGGGATTTTGAAGCCTTAAAAAGCGTAGAAAACAAAATTTTGAAGTCTTAAATTGCATAGGCAAGAAATTGGCGATTTATCAGATTTGAGGCACCAATTTTTCGAAGAAAGAAAAATTATATTAGGAAGTAATGCAGAAGGTTGGCAATTTATCACTAATTTAAGTTACGATTTGATTTCCAAATTATTTATTCTCTGAAATTTTATGAATTTATTAATTCCAGTCAATAACCAGCTAAATTCTGGTTGAAATAACCACAAAATTGCGCATACGCCAGTCTTTGATGGGTTTTCTGCATCTCAAAATTGGTTGAGCATTTAAACTTTGTTTACTAGCAACAAAAACTAAAAATTAAAGTTTAAAAATTTATATACAAGGTGGCCAGAAATAAAACACCCCTACTCTGACCTCCATGGATATCGAACTACTCAGTGTAAAGGCTCAAAATTTTGTACACATACTATTCAAAATATGGGGAAACGGATTTCACGAAAAAAAAATTAGTTCCTGAAATCACCGATAGGTGGCGCTGCACAACTGGAACTATGATCAAAAGACACAAATAATAATAAAAATTAAAATGTTTATGCGGAATGGAATGCTTCCATGCTTCCTTTTTAATTTTTCTGCCCCTTATGGAAAATAAAAATAGTAAAGAAGCTAGAACTCCCGTTGTAACTGCAATTTCATACTGTAACCAGAAAAATTTGCATAAAGCATGGTTAGAAGCCATGTTCTGGGTATAAAAGAAGTTAAAAGGTGGGGAATGTCATTCTTATTAGTGATGGCTGTCACGCTGCCAGAACGCGCTTTGCTTGTGAAGTTGTTTTACGAGAATAAAGGAAATGCTCCAGCAGCACTTCGAGAGTTTCGCCGACTTAAGGATTTGCGTAAGGGACCATTGCTTCCACAAGCTCTCAGGAGAATGATCGCTCGATTCGAGGAAACTAGACATCTTGGAGTTCAGCCTGGTCGAGGACGCAAACCGGTTCGTTCAGATGTCGTTGAAGATGTTGCCACCAGTATTGTTGAACAGTCAATGGATAATGTTTTAGGCTGCAGTAGTGCACGTGCAGTGTCACGACACTTGGGTGTTCCCTATAGCACAGTGTGGAACGTACTCAGAAAAATGGTGCATTGTTTCCCGTACAAAATCCGCCCTAATCAACAATTGCTGGCCACAGACAGGGAGATGCGACTGACCTTTGCATTGACATTTCTTGCTAGAGTTGAAGTGGATGCATCGTGGCCGTGGCAGATTCTGTGGAGCGATGAGGCCCATTTCCACCTCAGTGGAACAGTGAACACCCATAACTGTCGCATATGGGACACGACAAACCCCCGTACCTTCCAAGAGATTCCACTCCACTCACCGAAAGTTACAGTCTGGTGTGGATTCACAGCCACATTCATCCTTGGACCGTTCTTTTTCGAAGAGGTTACTTCCAATGGCCTTGAGACATGTACCGTGACGGCCAACAGGTACAAAAGGATGCTCGAAACATTTGTTGTACCCCATTTGCAGCAGCGCCAATGCCTTGACACCATTACTTTTATGCAAGATGGAGCACCTCCACACATTGGACTCCCTGTGCAACAGTTTCTTCGCCAACATTTCACCACTGACAGAATAATCAGTCGCGCGTTTCCGACAACTTGGCCATCTCGTTCACCGGATCTTAATCCGTGTGATTTTTGGCTTTGGGGACACTTAAAAAACCTTGTTTATCGAGAACGTCTGATAACCTTGGCAGATTTGAAAGAGAGTATCAGTCTGCATGTGAGAAGCATCTCAGATGACCAGTTACGATCCGCAGTTGAACAAGCTGTCCACAGACTTCACATTTTACATCTTCAGGAAGGGAACCATATTGAGCAGCATTCCCTGCATCGATAACGTCCTTGTTTCATGTATGCTTGGTACTTTCAAATAAAATGTGTTTAAAACGTGTTTTTGTGTCTTTTCAGCATACGTCCAGTGGTACAGCGCCACCTATCGGTGATTTCTGGAACTAAATTTTTTTTTCGTGAAATCCGTTTCCCCATTTTTTGAATAGTATGTCCACAAATTTTCAAGCCTTTACACTGAGTAGTTCGATATCCAGGGAGGTCAGAGTAGGGGTGTTTTATTTCTGGCCACCCGGTATATATATATATATATATATATATATATATATATATATATATATATATATACTGAAGTGACAAAAGTCATGGGATGACTGTTAATATCGTGTTGGTCCTCCTTTTTCCCGGCGAAGTGCAATAACTCGACGTGTCATGGAGTCCACAAGTCGTTGGAAGTCCTCTGCAGGAATATTGAGCCATGCTGTCTGTATAGACGTCCATAATTGTGAAAGTGTGGATGGTGCAGGAGTTTGGGCACGAACGGACCTTTCAATGATGTCCCATAAATGCTCGATGGGATTTATATCGGGCGATCTAGGTGGCCAGATCATGCGCTTGTGTCCGGAATGTTCTTCAAACCAATCGCGAACAGTTCTGGCCCGGTGACATGGCGCATTGTCATCCATAAAAATCCCATCGTTGTGTGGGTACGTGGAGTCCATGAATGGCTGCAAGTGATCTGCAAGCAGCTGAACATAACCATTTCCAGTCAATGATCGGTCCAGTTGCACCAGAGGACCAAGTCCATGCCATGTAAAAACAGCCCACACCATTATGCAGCCACCACCAGCTTCAACAGTGCCTTGCTGACAGTTTGGGTCCATGGCTTCGTGGGGTCTGCGCCACACTCGAACTCTACCATCAGTTCGTAACAACTGAAATCGTGACTCATCTGACCACGCCACGGTTTTCCACTGGTCTAGGGACCAGTCGATATGCTCACGACCCCAGGAGAGTCGCTGCAGGGGATGTCGTGCTGTCAGTAAAAGCTTTCGAGTTGGTCTTCTGCTGTCATAGCCCAAGGAAGACAAATTTCGCCGCACAGTCCTATCGGACACGTCCCTCGTACGTCTTACATTGATTCCTGCAGTTATTTGACGAAGTGTTGCATGTCTTTTAACATTAGCCATTCTACACAGACATCGGCCGTCTCGGTCGTTAAGTGCAGGTGGTCGCCCACTGCGCTGTCCATGATGGGATGTGATGCCTGAAATTTCATACTCTCGGCGCACTCTTGATACTGTGGATCTCGGAATGTTGAATTCACTAACGATATCCGCAATGGAATGACCCATGCGTCTAGCTCCAACTAACATTCCACGTTCAAAGTCTGTTAATTCTCGTCGTGCCGCCATAAATCACGAAAAACCTGTTCACATGAATAACTTGAACACAAATGAAAGCTCTGGAAAATGAACTGCGCATTTATAGTTTTTCGCTGCGATACTACTGCCATCTCTATATTTGCATATTGCTATCCCATGACTTTTGTCACTTCAGTATATATATATATATATATATATATATATATATATATATATATACTCACACACAGAGAGATAATAACTGTGATTGTTTCAAACCAATTTCAACTTTATGTGATTGCCTCCAATACAAAAAAGTGTCACATTATTTTTTGATGTAATAAAGAATTTTTCATTTATTTATTTTGTGCATTGATGCTCCATTTTTTTCAGTTACTATCTCTTAACCCTGTTTATTAACTTGAAACATTATTTTGTCAGTTAATAAAATATGAGCTATCAGTTTATAATTAATAATATTGGTTTATTAGTATTTAGTGGAATGAAAAATATAAATTTACAGAAATTAAACACGAAGGAGTGGAGAACCATGCACCTTTAACAAGTAATGTGCATAATAAACAAATTAATACCATGTGATAGACATAATAACCCTAATATTTGCTTAATATAAGATGTTTAGCAAAACGTGTGACGAGGCAAAATGTATACGGCGACATTATATGAACTTATCTGCATTAGTCTGTGTTGAACATGTTTGAAGAGAACATTCATATCCGCATGGAAGTCTTGACTGTGTAGCGTTGTCGAACTCAAATTCTAAAGGTGGGAGTACCAGTGCAAATTTAAAGAGTTAATTTGCGTATTTGAATAAGATTTTGCTGGATGTAATGCAATGGCATCCATGATGAAATAATATAATAAGACCCACAGAAGAAACTAAGTAATCGTTTTTTTTTGTAACAGAAAAAAAAAATGCAGATTCAGATGTAGTTTGATCGGGATTGGAGAGATAACTATGAAACAGATAAATTCGTTTAATAATTATGATGTGACACATTTCAGCCTCAGAAAAACAATTTTCTGGAAAAAAAAATATCTATACTATATGTAAGAAATATATTATTATAGTTTGAGAAAATTAATTTCCTAAATGGAATTTGCACTGTTTCACTCGGATTTACATTAAAAAAAAATGATTCACTTAAAAAGTGTTTTGCATTACAAGCAAAATTTGAGAACTGATTATACTCTCTAAGTAGAAAATTCCACTACATTTTTAATCGATGCTGAATTTATACGAAATCAATTATCATCGACTTAAGTGGTGAACTTGATAGCTTTTTGTCGACTTAGAATGAAATTGAAAGCTCAGAAAAATTCAAGAGATATGGTGATGGCTCTCTCAATATTCAAAATCAGTAAATCCTTCACGCAATTATATAAATTTCGTTCAAACTGAATAGTCAATGGTACGCTCAGTGGAGTCAATCATCACCATTATCTCCCAGTTGATCTTAGACCGAATTCCGTAGTGTTTTTTTAAAGTGATATGTTTGTTTCTCAATGTGCTGTTGCCTTCTAGCTTATTTTCTTTGTACTATAGTTACAGAATACTGTCTTTCTGTGATTTGTCTTATTTTACTATGTGCTCCATGTTTTCTTATGGGTTAAAACATGAGTTATATATTAGCAAATTTGTCTTTTTGTACCGCATGATTTGTTTAGTAAAGCAATACAATACAATAAGATATCAACACAATTTTCTTTCTTAGTTAGCTCGTATGATTTTTTTCCGAAATATATTATATTACAATAAGCTATTGATTAGTATTCATCAATTATCTGTACGCTAAGTGAACCAAACATTCTTGTAAAATGAAAAGAAACTTTTATGGATAATTTAGAAGAGTATTTCAAGCAAGAAAAATAACTAAGACTTATTAGTTCCCTTGTTGCCAAAGAAGAAATGATAAAAAAAACCTTCAAGAGACAAAAAAGTAACTAGGAAAGAGTAATTTATAAAAACAACCGGGAAACATAAAAAAATCAACAATCGTCTCGCTTCGGATATCAAGGATTTAAAAAAATTGTTTCTATCCATGTAATTAGAATGGAAAGGTAATAATAAATGTCTCCGAATTCATGGAAAGTTGTTGTAGTGAAAGAAAAACTATCTTTGGATCAAAGATTTAAACATAAGAATAATTACCTCTGGGCTTACGGTTTCCGAATTATTATTTATTTTAATATAAAAGTTTTTTTGTGACTGAAAACTAAAGCGTCAAATGTATGTGTTGTTAATATCTATTTTATATGGTTCAATTTTACTATCGAACTGTTAGGATGCTTTTTATTTTTATCACTGTTTTAATTTGCTTTTGTGAATCAGATATAGTTGTAAATATTTCTGGAAATACTTAATGTATGGCCCCGATTATTTTATTTTCAAACTTTTTAAAAGTTTATTTAAATGTTGTACATTGGAGGATTTTTATCGTTTATTACGGTGACTTTACTTGATTTTAAAATTGAAATTGATAATTTTCTTTCCTTATATTGGATAAGAATATATGCCTAGTTTAAATGAACCTTAAAAAATCTAGAGGAAACCGCATCACAACACTGAAGCATATTATTTATTTGATATAAAATGTTATTATTTATTTAAAAATATTTATAATTTACATAATAAAACATATACAACCTTATATTCAAATACACAAATGACAATTTACAGACCCGTTTAGATCGTAATTTTTTGTCATACACTTACATAACTGTCGAATAAAATTATCATATGAAATAAGCATATTACTATATAAAGTATCACAGTAATTAATATGATGTTCGAGTACTTAAAGTAAGATTATTATATAAAAACTTTTGTATGGAATATATTTTTATGGTAAAAAGAGACCGTAGAGCACATATTTATGTAGTGTCTAGTATGAAATCAATATTTTGAAGTCTATTCTAAAGTGCACTCTGAAACAAAAGTATATAAGGAGTGTAATACATAGAGAGGGGGAGAGATAGAGACTAATAGAGAAGCTTACGATCATTTCGAACCGGTTTAAACTGGTTAATAATTTAAAATTAATTAGGACAAATAATAACTGAAAAATAATGCTCTGAAAATATATTTGAGATAGTAGATTTCCTTTTTATTTCATTTTTTTTTACTTTTAATTTTTTTAAATGGTTCTAATAAAATTTTAGTCAGTAAAGCACTAACAAATAGACCAGCAGTAGTCGAGGAAATTACTTTTTGAAATTTGTAGTCTTTCCTTTAGTTAAAAACTACAGAAGAGTCTTAATCAAAATTTGAATGCATGATGAAAATTTACAGCAATCCATAAAGAGCATTCAATGTATAATATTGTGAAACAGATAAAAAAAAATCAACGTAGATCAAATTTTGAAAATAAATTCCTTAAAAATCTTTTAAATATGGTATTCATGCAAAATGTTCGATAAAAATGATGCAAGACTTTTACTGTTTATAATGAAAATTTAAATAATATCCATCCAAATGTAGTTTTTTAATTTAAACATCATTAATTATACTGTTGATTATTTTAAGAAAATTATTTCTTTTGAGATTGACTTTAAATTAAGACTTTTTCATCTTAGAAATTCCTTAAATAATCCTTGTCACAGTAGTTGACAAACAGAAATGAATTTGCATAATGTACTGAATTTGTGAACTGAAAGCATTAATTTAATATAAGGAATAAGAATGTAAATTTTCAGACAAAAATATACTTTGAAAGAACTAGTAATAGTTATAATGCAAACTGCTATAAAACTTTTGGGTAAGAATATTTTAAGGGTTTTTTTTTTTTTTTGCTGTTAAAAATCAAAATTAGTAGTTTTCCTGAAAAACCTAGACTATAGTTTCCAAATTAATGTTATAATATCTGATATAGTTTGCAATTATAGTCATTAGGAAAAGTTTGGTTATTGCTATTATTTTGTAAAAATATTTTCTATTAAAATATTTTCTATTAAAATATTTTCTTCTGAAATAAGGCCTCAAAAAAGGCTTTGTTTTCTAAAATAAAACCTTGTACAGTCTTTATCTCCGAAAAAAATACTTAATTATAATCATGATTCTTAATGCTGAAATTAAAGTCGTGGAAAACTGAATAAAGTTTTCTTAAGGATATATGATAAAATTTAGTATTTGTTTCTTATGTTAAGGATTATATTAAGAATAATATTGTTTTCCAAATTACAATTAATATTCTGTGATTTTATAAACTGAAGAAAATTTTTTTAAAAGTAAAGACCAGATGGTTAATTTCTCATAATGCACTATCTCGTTGTATCGTTTTAGTTTTTGCATGGTTTTGTAATTTGTACATTGTTTAAATGTTGAGAATCAGAAAGCAACGTTTGCTATATTTTTCTTGTTATTTAACACGAAACCATGTTTTTTCTAATTTAAATAAAGCATAAGGGAGCCTTCTAGATATTCATTAAGAATATTTGCTTTCGTTTACAAGTAATTTTTTTTTCTCTCTGTTACATTATATATTACCCAAATAGCGTGACACTATACGTTTCCCATCTTTTTTCAAATTGACTTTTTAGCCTTATAACCAGAAAAATTAATTCCTGATAAGCGAAAGAGTTTCGCATATAACACCAGAAAATACTTAGCTTGTAATGAAAAATAACAAATAGGATTTTTCTTGTTAAAGAGTGAAAAAATAAATTTGAGTAACCAATGTTTCCTTCTTAATGCATTAGGTATAATTACCCTTCGTAAAATGAAAAAGAATACTAATATCGTGCTGAACGAAAAGATAGAAAACCTTCAGAGTAAAGGAATTACAATTGTTTTGCCTATTTGATGCTCATTGTTTTAGATTTTATTCTCGAGTAAAAATATAATAATATAGGAAAGAACATTAGTAACCAAAGAACCGGAAGTCAAATATTCTCGAATCTGATGCGAATATTTTGGTGTTCAAGAGCTAGACTTTTGTTTATTGTTACATTTAAAATGCATGGAAAGGTAGCGTGTGTATTAACATGATAAAATGAATAAAATATATGATGTTGATGTTGGTTTTGGAAAGGTTTATGGTAATATTATTCGTAAATGTATATAAATGCTAAAATTATTATTTCTATAAAGTTTTATATATATATAAACTCTTTATATTAAACTATTTTCTTTTGATTATTTTTATTGTAATACTAGCTGATACCCGCGCTTTGCTGCCGCCTAAAAAAATATTAAGTGCAAGCAATCAATTACTAGGCAATGATTTATCGAACTACGATGAACGATACGACAGCATATAAAATACAAACAAACAATTATCCTTTTTTATATATTAGATTTGTGTATTCTTTTACAATTGCAGAGCTAGGTGGTCTTTCAGAATGGTGATAAAAGAAACTATTTATAAAATCTAATGATTCGTTTAATATTCATTTGGAATTCTCCAGTTTAAGTTTAGAAAATGGGATTAAAATATTTTCTTTCAAAATTGTTTAAACATATAAAATATATTTATACCATAAAATCTTTAATATTGATGAAAAGATAATTTTTTGGAAACTAAGACGGTTCAAAACTATTTTTACTACAGTACTTTTGGTAGTTAATGCGAAAAACGCTTAGATATAATTAAAATTTAAAACCCCTAGGTTTGGTCTCACCAAAGTTTTCTCGCATAATCTTTTGATAAGTTAATCTCGCATAAGTTATTACCTCTGAGAATGACTTGCAGGACATTTTTGCTCAATAGCTATAAAATATTAACCTTTAACTTAGATTTAACATTTCAAATGCATAATGCATCTTCTCAGACAGCCATTAGGAGATTTATCCTTGGTAAATAAATGCGGTTGTGATCCGAATTTTTTATTTATTTTAGATTATTGTACTAAGTCTGTAACCATCTCTTAGATAAAAGCAATAAGCTGACCAAATTTCATTAATCAGATGAAAGTTTTAGGAAGGTATAAGAGACCTACAGACAAACATTCATTTTTATTTATAGAGATTGGTTATAAATGATGTTGGAGATTTGCTCTGTAAATATTGAAAATATCAAAAGCATTTATTTATAGAGAAATCACACCATAGACAGACGTTACAGTAAATGATTAATTTAGAGAGCGGAGGAAGGTTTGGAATTGCATTGAAATTATCTTAAGTCATGTAATCTATATATGGCATGCACATCCGGCAGTTGGTACCTTCTACATAAAGTGGTTTGAGAAAGGGAAAATGGACATATTAGTATCTAACAAATGTTACTCTGTTATATTTTAAAAATTGCCTTTTATATCTTAAAAAGGAAAATGAAATAATTTGTTATTAGAATACTTTGCTTAAATATATTAATATAATGGTGATATTAATAATTATTTCTAATATGAATGAATAATTACTTATTTAACCATATAAAATATTTTTTATTATTAAAGTATTTTAAGGTTACTAGTCAACATTTTTCTTTTATAATATTTGGAAAAAAGAGAGCTTGAAAAAATAAATTTGATATATCCAGAAAATTTTAAGAGTATTGAAAATTATTTTAAATCCTTAATCAGCTTAAAGAACATTGTTTCTTACTTCTAATATAAGAAAACATTGAAGATACAATTTTTCCTCAGAAATTAACCTTGATTGGTTCCATTTTGCTCGGGTGAAATTTGTATTTAACTTTTTTTTATTATAAGCAGGATTTTACTTGATGCCATTTATTAATTAGTTGGAAATATTCAATGAAATCTCAAAGAAATAAAGGGACAGCTACTATATTTTGAAGATAAGAATCAGGCCATCTTATCTATAAAATCCACGAATATTTCAAAGCACACAAGTTTAAAAAGCAGTAAAATACTTTTCTTGATATTAAAAACTATCAATCAGATTTAAAAATTGATATTAATTTCTGATATCTACAATATATTTTTAAAACGTATGTTTTTAAAAATTCTAAATGCTTAAATAATCAAATAAGTACTAAACAAGTAAGTCATAAAAATTTAATTTCTATTTCATGACCTGATTCATTCTATATTTAATTTTCCGTCTCTTAATTAGGCTGTGTATGTGTGAAAATAGTAGCTGTTAAAACATCTTTAATAATATATATCTATAAGCAGATAAAATAGAACAAACGATTGCAGAGATTTAACTACGCTGTTCTAGATGACACATTTAAATGACAAATGATCTGCTGGAACTCATTAACGTTTGCTGGATCATCCTGAGTTGTCCATAAGGGACAAAGATCGAAAATGTCGCTAGTGAAATGTGTCCAATCAGCACCTAGAACCAAATAAAACCGTCCGTCATCCCAACATTTTTAATTATGCCATGAAGGCGTAGTTTCAATGGTACAGTTTCATTTTTCCAAAATTATTCCGTGAAAAAACAAGAAGATGGACATGCCCACAAAAGGGGGGTAATAGGAAAGTGGTCTACGATGATGGATTGCAATCAGCGAAGTGATTCTGGGGAGCAGAAAATCATCACGATTGAACTTATTGACTAAATCCCTTGCCCAATTTCTGAAAATTGTTGACAGAAATGGGACAAGGGATTTGAATTCCCAACAGTTTTCTTACTAGTATAGAGAAAGTGGAACTTGATCATATGGGTGATTTTTTTCTTTGTTTTGAAAAACATTGAATTGCATGAATACAACTATCTCCTTTGCTTTAAATCTGTAGCAAATACTGAAAAAGATTGAAAAGATGGTGAAATTTGTTTTTGAATGAATTCGAATATACAATTTGTTTCACACCATTTGTTCATGTTTCTGTACAGGTAGTTTGAGAATCGTTTAAAATAAAATTATAACTGGATGAATTTATTTAATTGTACATGGAAATAATCTCATGCGTAATAGGTCTTATAAAAAAGACTTATTACGCATGTATTTTTTTTACTTATTAAAAATTACAAAAGTAAAAGGATAAAATTTATAGGATAAATGAAAATGATTGTTAATGAGATAAAATACAATACATATTTCATTAATGTTAAGATATAAACAAAATTATTATTGATTTTTTTCTTTGTTCACTTCCATTATTTCATTAATTGCAAAAATTTAACTACATTTGTTATTCAAAAAATGAAATCAGTAAAATGTATGAAGATAAACTCAAAAGAGCTTAAGGATGGTTTCGATGCCAAATGTTTTAATAAATAAAAATGTAACATTTTCTAAACGCGTAATATAAAACTTCTATCGAACTTAGTAACGTGTTTATTGATTTTTTTTTTGATTTTTCAAAATAATTTTTCCATTATGAATTTAACTATTTTACTTTATTGCAATAGTATCAGACTGAAACATGGATAAGAGGAAAACAGAATTAGGAAGTCATCTTTTTTTCTGTGCTTTCCTTTATAAGTTTCATACAGTTTATATTTCCACAGATTATTGACTTATATTCATCTATTTGAAGATACCTAATGAAAATATATGCCAAAGATACTCGAATTTGGAAGTAGTTAAAATTACTAAAGTAATTTAAATTGCTAATTGTAATTATGTAATTAATGCGTCATGTTTATTGTTTTCATTTCTTAAAAACTCTGATTTCCATTAACAATAGAACATATATTTATCGCAAAAAACGATAATTAAACGAATGATAAGGACCAAGAGACTTTCGAATGTCTTTATCAAACATTAAAAACACAATATATCTAGCAGTAAGATAGAATCTTAATAATATATGATTAAGTTAAAAAAAGTCATTTCCTATTTGATGAAGTTTTTCGAATAATAATTTGTTTCTATATCATAATATATAACTAATACACTTTAATACCAGCTTAATTCTTAAATGGTTAGAGATACTTGTAAACTTAAAATGGATAAAAATACTATGCAGAAAAGAGTCACGAAAAGTAGAAAAAATTACTTTATAAAATAGTTAAACTTAAAAATTTCATAAATACTTCTTAAAATATTTAAAGAATTACGTTGTGAATCAAATGATGATTCTATAAAAGTTTATCATATTCAATAAAATAATTCAGTATACTTTGGAAGCAAAATGCTAAGCTGAAAGAGTGTTAATATAAGTGTTTATACATTATCAAAACTGAAAAAAAAGTTTACATTGCTAAGGATAAATTTTATCTACAAGTGTCCCAATAATAAAAGGATATATCAAAGATATGTCTTAAAAAGCCAATATCGAAAAAAAGCCGAATGTTTATACATAGAATAAGAGAAAAAAATCAAGGTAAAATATAAATAGAAGAATTTTAAAAAAGTGCATTTCAGTGTAAAATACTCTGAAAAATATATTTATAGCTCAATTAAGCATATAAAAGAAAGTTTACTAAAAGTAATTTATCATCTTTGAAGAGAAAACTTTTTTTACATATTAAGGTATTGGCACATTTAATGATATTTACAGAAATTATCATGGAAAAACATTATCTGAAATGATATTTTTAATTAAATTTCCAAAATGTACTCCAAGATATACATTTATATATTAACAAAATATACATGTGCCAAGTACAATGTTTTTACATTCCACGATCTGTTCTATTTGGGCCCAATACACCTTCTAATAAATACAATATTATTCAGTAGAGATGTTTTTTTAAGGAAAATTTACTCAACACTCTTACATTAATCACACTCTTTAAATTTTTAGTTCTTGTTTAGAAAGAAATAATGCTAGACAGAAATAAAATTACAGAAATAAGAATCTCAAAAAATTAAAAATCGATTCATATCTATAAAAAATACAAATGAGTAAAGAAGTAATGATTCATTTCATGCATATCATTAAAAAATCGTAGCACTAAAAATATGCCATAACAAAAAAAGATAATAAAAAATGAAAAAAAAAATATTAACTTAGAATTAACTTTTCCGTTGAAGATTATATTACTTTAGACTTATTATATGATAAATCTTACTTTTAAATTAGAAATTTCACTTTTATAAAAAAAAAGTGCTGTCAAGTAATTAATGAATTAAATATCTTTTTTTCCATTATTCCTTTTTATGTCACGAATAAGAATTGCTATTATATATTAAAGAATGATAACTGGAATAAACGATAATAAAAGTGCAAAAAACAATACTTTTTCTTGCATATTTCTTTTTTTTGTATATATATTTTTTACGTTTTTCTTCAAACATTATGTATATTTGTTTTGATTTTAATGTTAAATGGTATGTTGTTTAAATGTTTTATTTTAAATTACTGAAACATAAATGATTTTTAATTATTAAATTGCTATTTAATTATTAATTTAATCTGAAATATTAAATTTTATATAGTGCGACTGAATGTATTTATACGATGGCTAATTGTTAGTAATCGCCTTTGCTTTTCATGAACAATGTGTATTCATGACTATCATTGATGCAGATTTTGTGAATAGTAATTGTAACTGATGACATGAGGAAAATGTACTATTATTAGATAATTGCCGTGAACAGTGGCTACCAATAATAAATTATTTAATAATTATATATTATAATTATAATTATTACTCTTTAATTATAATTATTTAATTATAATTATTAATATATTATAATTATTGTAATTTAATAATTACAAGTTCTTTTTGTAATCCTTTATTTTCTTTTCTTAATAAATTTATTGAAATATGTTTGAATCCACAATGCTGACTTATTTTAGATTCATATTTTTTCCTTAAAATATTTCTTATGCATCATGTGAAGCATGTTTCTGTATCATGTTTAATGAAATTCTGAATTTTAAATTTAAAAATAATTGGAAGCCAATATTACATCTTGTTATTCAGTAATATTCAACATAACACTAAAACATTTCTTATGGTAATTTCCCTTCCAATAACTGAAAAATATTTTTTGAGGTTTATACCTTTATCAATAATGATTATACCAATATAGCATTCTAAATTGTTATTATGCAGAATAAATAAGAAAGTGAAAAAATTTCATTGTGAGTTTAAATTAGCCTATAAATCATAAAGACTAAATTCAGGATGAACATTTACCTTCAGTTATATAATTGTAAATTATAACTCTCACATTTCCTCTCATTTTGCTCTTTCCCTTTTGTGTGTACTTGTGCATATTTTCAATAAGAGTATTTTGAATAGTGTTATTTAATTTTCTCTATTTACTCAGTTTAATTTTAATTTGCAATAGAAATGTTGTGCTAAGTTTTTGTTTATTTTTAACCCATAATATGCATACCGAATAACAATTTAATCAATTTGCACATTTCATTTTTCCATGTAATAAAATGCACATTTAAAGTTACTTTCTAATGCCTTCAGAGAATGAGTTATATTTACTTCCATTCTCGCTGTAATAACTTTCAACAATTTCGGATAATACTCTAGAAGCTAAGTCCAGTGAAATATTAATCCAATAATTAATTTATTTTTGACATTTAAGCTTTTTCTTAATCAGTAGATTCGAGACACTTTATTGTCATTTTAATACTTCCATATTAAGAAATTAACCATTTATTTTCGCATATAATGAGTTCATATAAAAGTTTTAAATTAAAATCGCTCAAAATTATTTCAAATCTGAAATACTGAAAAGCGAAATAAATTCATTTTTAAATAAATTTTTACTTATCCTTATTAAAATGCTTATATTAATAAATTATTTAGAATGTCTGAAAAGAATCTTGGAATTTTTAACGAGGAATATGTTTTTAACATCTGAGTCAATAATTTACCCTCTCAGTATTTATGCCACACATGTGTGAAGGTCATATTCTGACAATTTTAGAATAAGAACTATATAAACTATAAGTTTTTCATATAAAATTATCGATAAATAAATTCGATTTAAATTTCTGTCTTTTTGTACATGTGTTTGAAATGAAAAACTAAAATATTGGAAACTTTACCAACACTGATTAGCCTGTTAAAATTTATGATGATAAATCAACATGGATTGTGAATATCTTGTCTAAATAAACAAAATAATTTATAGATTTTTTTTGATAAGATTAACATGACATTATAATATGCCCCTGAAAATAATTTCAAATAATTTTTAAACTTCTAATATCCTAATTGTTTTTATCCAAGAAGTTAAGATACGTGAATGTAAGAAATAAAATTGACGAGTAAAATAAAATTTGTATTAAAAACACTGATTTAAAAGAAGAAACGATTCCATTAATGGATAATGAGAGAAAACGAAATATGAGGCATATAAAACTGCATAAGGATGTTGCAAACATTATATTTTAAGATAATAAATAGTCATGAATGCCTATTTGTCGCTGAAATGTAGAGAGAAAAATTAATTGGTAAATGAGATAAAAACCGTGCACCATACATCTTGAAAAAATTCGTCAGTCTTATATTTCACCTTTTGCCCTTCTTCGTACATTCGATAGAAAAAGAAAGTACAATCATATTTTGAAGCTACTCGGAAATTAGCAATCTGGTTCTGTGGTTTTAATAGTCATGAATTAATAGATAGATAATAAAACAGAACTAGCTATCCTTTGTA
>JAPMOQ010041213.1:133085-171728 GCA_026543055.1 Argiope trifasciata | reverse complement strand
AAAATAGTTCTGTTATGTAAGGCATCATTTAGAAAAATGTTATGAGCATGAATATAAAAGAAAAATAAGATTTTATAAATTGTCATGGCATGAACAGAAAACAAATTATTGACTAAATAACTTTAAAAATAATTTTTGTATTTCATATATTATTTAGAGTCAATTTTTAATTCGCTGCCGATAATATTTTTAGCAAATATATTTCGCTCTGCCTTCATAGAGAATACATAGCGATAGTATCCAAATAATAAAAAGAATGAGATATTTAATAATCGATAAACTACTTTCTCCAGATAAGAAAATCAATAAAGGCTTTAAGGTATGTAATTTTCTTTAATATATAACTAAAATCAATGTTTCAAAGATAACTATTTAATTACAGACTTTATTACGATTAAAGTACTAAGAGAATACACGGTTTGTGTTTAATGTTGCAAAAAACCATCCAATTTACTTTTTCAGTTTTGAAAGAAATATTAGTTTCCGTATTCTGTTATTTGAAAAGAACCAAAAAATTATCAATTGTATGCTTTTTTTCAATATTTTAATTTTTATAAATCTTAAGGAATGAAAAGTTTATCTGATAGAAAACAGGACAATAAAATTTAACTTGGTAAATTTTCATTAAAAATTTATAATTCTTTCTTTAAAAAACATGCTAATTTTGTTGTTTGCACAAAATATAATTTATTATTTGATATCATGGTATTTTTTGAGGATGTATGATTATCAAATGTTTATAAATATTTCATGTTAAAACGCTAAATGTTAATGAACTTGAAACATATCATAAAATTAAACTAATAATATATTTCTGTAAATTTTTCTACCAGTTTACAATAAAACATTTTAAAAATAAATTTTGGAAACAATTCTTTTGGAATTCTTTAATAAAATTTGGAATTCTTCTAAGTCTAACCTGATTACTGTTAGGAAAAAGAAGGGAGCCTTACTCATCTTTGGCGGTATTTGGCCTCAGCTTTTTGGGGTGAAAATTGATTTTTCATTAATAAAAAATTACCACTCATTTAACTGTAATAAAAAGTAACCTATGTTCTATTTCTCACTGTAATATAGCGTTGTGCGAAATTTCATCTAATTCCGTTCAGCCGTTTTGGCGTGATTGAGTAACAAACATCCATCCATTCAAACTTTCATATTTATTATATACTAGCCGCCTTTGACGACCAGCTGGTTCGCCATGAGTAATGCGTTCTAAAATTTTCAATTAAATCACATATTCATTAGCCAAAATTTAAGAAATAGTTAAAGTTAAAAGATTCAGTTATTAGTAGTTAAAGAGTCGGTAACTTTATTCGAAAAAACTTTTTGAGTTTAATGCTCTAACAATTTATCGATTATGCTTCCAAAATATTAAAAATGTTTTTTTCGGTGATGTTGCCAAAATGTTAAATATGTTTTTTAAAGAAAGCGAAAAAGGGGAAAAATTATTGAATTAATGATACAGATATTACAAACGATTATAGAAATATGCCATTAAGTCAGGATTTCAATGCATATCCTGTCTAAATTCATCCAGGTTTGCTGTAAATAAAGATAATTTATGGAATTAATGATATAGATATTGCAAACGATCATAGAATCCATTGCCTTGCATTTATTTTTTTAGAAGATATCTCTTTTTTATGTTATTTTATCCAGTCACATGCTGAAAGTTGTATTTCTTTAGATTTGATTTGCGATGATAGTTTTTTTTATTTGAACTTCCGGCATTGTTTTATTTTATTTTATCCAGTCACGTGCTCAAAAAAACATGGTTAAAATATTTCTTTAAAAATTCGTTAAAAATAGAAGCTTGAGTTATACATTAAAACACTGATGTCACAAGTTCATCTCTTTTTAATTAAAAGCTAAATATTCTTCATTTTTAAAGCATTTATAGACTCGTGCTACATACTATGCAGCTATTTACTTCATTTAGACTTTTTTATAAATGTATTTCTATTATTAAACAAACTGATTTATTTAATTAATAATATTGTAAAAGTCACAAAAAATTCTTTGCATTTTCTTTTTTTTAAAAAGAAAAAACATATTTCATATTTATTTCATTTCATGCAGACACGTGCTGAAAATTGCATTTTTAAATGTTTAATTTGCAATAATTATTTATTTTTTTAATTTGAGTTTTTATCTATCTGATGGCAACCTATTGATTAAAGATAATTTTTCCCCTTCCATTCGTAACGTGCTCCTGCAGATTAAATTTTATTGTTTTGTCCGAAATATATTGTTGAAAAATATAGTTGAAATGCTTCTTTAAAAATTCATTACAAATAGAAGCTTAAGTTAAATGTTAAAATACTGATACTATTAGAAAGCTAATTTTTTAATCTTTAAATTGATGTTAAATTCATGTTTATCCGATAATATTTTCGGAAGTTATAGCGGAAAAACGTCGAAATTTCGCTTAAATTTTAATTAATTCAAATTCTAATTAAAAATTCGAAAAAAGGGCTCCGAGGTGCACATTCCCGACCTCCAAGGTATACATGTACCAAATTTGGTAGCTGTAGGTCCAACGGTCTGGCCTGTAGAGCGCCAACACACACACACACACACGCACACACACACACACATTGAGCTTTATTATAAGTAGAGATAATATAATGAATTGAGTTTTCATCGGCGATCTGGTTCGTAGAAGCAATGATCTTTAAAACGTTCTATTAAATATCTAAATATCTTATCTAACTTGCACATAATGACTTCTACGGCAAAACTATTTTAATCTTCAATTTTTTTATATGTAACTCATGTTATTTTTGAAATTATTCTCCGTTAAATCCCATATATTCAATCAATACAAAATTTATATTTTGAAATCATTTAAAATCTAAGTACAGGAATTATAAATGTTCAACACAGAAGGCATATAATATAACAATGATTTTTTTAAATTCATTAACACTTCAAAGAATAACGCAATAATAATTAATTGATTCATCAAAACATTTTTAGTTTTACTTTCAAAGGAATTTAAATGGTATAGGTAATGTATTTAATTTTGTTACAAACAGTAAATTTAATTCTGAAAAAAAATTACGAATTTCTTTATTATTATTTTATTATGAAAAAAGTTCTCTTTTCTGATCAAAACTTCACCAAGTTCTCAGACTTTGTAAATTATTATTTTAGAGTAATTATCATTTTATTTATTTTGAATGAGACTACCTTATAGAAATTTCAATATCTCAATGGTACAAACTTTTCGAGATACTATATGGAATTGTCTAAATTTGATCATTTTTATAAAATAATAATATTCAAATTTTTATTGCTTACTCCATTTTTCTCTCAAATGAATATATCTTTTTTGTGTTGAAAAAAGAAAGTGTCATAAGAATATTTTATTAACTATGACTAAGATGGCAAATGGACTGAGTTAAAATTTAATTCCTGATTCATCAGAATAATTCCTTAGATTGCCCAAATTTTATTTTTAACTCCATTTTTTCTTATTTTTCTTATTATGTACTTATATAGATCGGGTATTATATGTTCAAATAATAGCTGTTTGAACTCCATTGGATACACAGGATATAAGGATCCAAAGGGTACACAGTATATAAAATTCATGTTTGAATTGAATAATATAGAATTTATTTAATACAAGCTTGGTTTCAAATTTATAATATAGATGTTGCATAAGTTCAATGCAATTTTTTTCTTTTCTTAGTTTTCTGGAACAAGACAAAAAAGTTTCTATATAACATATATCTTCTTAATTTCATTTCAAACGGACATGTGACGAATCACCCTCGTTTCGAGTTTTCAATTTTAGTAAAAATTCTTAACTTTATTTAAATTTTGAGCTTTTAATATTTTAATTATACATTGAGAAGAAATAATTTTACCAAGAACGCTTATCGTGCTCCTGTAGGGTAAATTTTATTCTTATTTTACACGAAATATAATTGAAAATTCGTTTATTATTTTTTTTAAATGATTAAAATATATAATTTATAAGGCCACAAATTTAAATTTAAATATTGAAATCATTGAAATTAAATCAAAAACTTTACAAAGCCTCCTTAAATTCATTCAAAAATTGGGGCATATGAATATAATGCATCAGAAGGTACAGAAAATATCAAAATATTAACTTTAGTATCAATAAAAACAGCGAGAGATATTCCAAATATACAGTGCAATCTGCATTATATGTAATGTATCCAAAAAATGAACTTATTCAAAAATGCTGAAATCGAAGGCGATAATTAAAGAATAAATCAGTCCCTAAAGAGGAAAATGCCAAAGTATGTCAGCATACATATGGATATATCTTTTTAATTTTTCAATAAGTTTGTGCATGTAGGCTAACAATGATTACAAGAATTCATTATTCCGATCTTTTTTTAATACTTGAATACATTCAAGTTGAAAAAGATTGTAAATCTACAAAAGGAAAGCTTTTTTTAATAATGCAAGCAAATCGAAAAATAATGCTTGCTTTAATTAGTATTTTTATGATTCGCAAGCTATTGATAACGAAAATAAAATTCTTCTTTTTTTTGGAAATTCTTTACTTAATATTCGAATAAAAATAAAATAGTATTGAAAAAGATATTAAATTTGTTAAGATCTTTTATAATCATTTTATTAAATTGAAAAATAATTGAGCATATCTTTTTCAAAGTCCAATATTTTTAACTTTGAAGTTGTTAAGGAATTAAATGCTTAAGCTAGTTTTACGTTCAAGTAAACATCCTTTTTGAAATTTCAAATAATATTTCTTTTCATTTTTCCGATCTATGGAGAATAAAATGTTTTTGATGCAAGCAACTGAAATAAAAAGACCTAATTAAAGGCTCCATCATAATTTAATTAAAAAAATGTTTAGAGAAATTTACAATGTATAAATATTTTTTTTCGGGAAATCTAATCAAGATTAAAAAAACAAAATTAAAAATAGTAAACATAATTTTTAATAGAAAGATTTTGCCCATCTATGAAATTGCAGCTTTGAAATACTTTTTTTTTCATTCTTAAAATATTTGTTTTGAAAATAAATATAATTGGTCTCTTTTTTCTTTAATATTTTTCTAAATCTCAAAAGTAAGATTTGGGCTTCATGTGATTTTAAATTTCTTTCTTCTGCTATTCTAAAGTTACTAACCTATCAAGTTGTACAAAATTATTTAAATTTTTCGAATTCAAACTTTTACAAAATATTCATGCATGATTTTGCTAAACTGTGCAAATATTGTTAAATTAAAACATAGTTTGCTCAAAGTAATTGAACTTTATTCCGTTGATGCGAAGATGTTTTTCAATATCAAAAAAATATATTTTTTTAAGTTTTCAAATTTTATATCGGCTGAAAGGAAATTATATGCATAGTTACAGTAGTAATTAAATTGTTTATAGAAATTTTTTGATAGATTGTCAAGAGTAAATTAAGTTTCATTTAGCAATTGAACAGTAAATAACAATAAATAATTATAATTACCACTTTTTAGTTCTAATAAAATAATAAACTTTGCAATTTCAAGGAAAACGTATAAAATATGTTCTTCAAAATTGAAAGGAAAATTCTAAAATCATTCATGATAAAATGTTATCCTATTTTAAGATTTGATAAAATTTTAAGGTTCTTGTGAGATGATTAAAACATTTTTAGCAATAAAACAGAAATTTACTAAACATAGCTCTTTTTACAAAGTAAAAAGAAGAAAAAAATTCTAAAAACATTTTCTTTAATTTTTTTACCAATTCATTCAGATTTTAAAGTATGCTATAGGCATCATTGAAAAATAATTTGAAAAGTAATCTTTTTTTTATCCATAAACTGAATATTATATTTCATTTCACGTATTTTAATATTGTATTCATCTCATTCTGTAATTAAATTAAATCTTTATATAAAACTAATTCCTATGTCATCAAAATTGAGATAAACTGAGAAAAAATATTCAACTTTTGAAAGTCCCGAGATCGTTTTAAACATTTGATTTGACGTTTGACCATTTTTCATTTATGTTTGATTGCCATACAAAGCAATTAAAATTTTAGATATTTAGTAGATAAATTTCTTTAGATTCATTTTCTTCAAATTTCGTTTATAGATTTCTTTAGTAAATTATTTGTGTGTGAGAATTTTTATTATTTAACAAATAGTATCGTCCCGTAAAGAACTCCGTACTTTTTAGATTAGAATCTTAGAACTATTTTTCTGAATGTAATCCGGGTTATCTTATTTTTGAGGTTTTGAGGGTTTTTTAAAAATATAAATAAATTATTATTTCTTGAGAGTTCTTCGTATTTACTCATATAATTGCCTGCACTCTCATTATCTGTTACGCAAAAATTAATTAATTAATTAGCAATTTCTAAATGGTTATTTCTACATTTGTAGATGTTCTATGTTTTGCACTTTCTCCTTTTGATCAAATTTTGAGAAGTATTTTTTTTACTTAGGATTTTACTCGGATTTCATTACGATTACAATTTTTTTTTCTTCAATATCATTTTTCCTAAATTTTGTGTCATCAGTTAAAGAATAATCTTCTTTTTTTGAAAAAGATTCATTGAATTTAAATTTCATCAATTACGTCTACGTAACTGGTGATGCTCTTTAATTTTATCTACTTTAAAAAAACGTTTGTTGTATTATAATAATACTAATTATTCATATTTTGGATGATTGGTACTTATTATTTTTCGTTTGGATCATTTTACAACCTTGATTTCCAGGAGGTATTTTTATTTCCCTGAGCTGTTTTTACTTAATATCAAGTAAAACTGTGTTAAAATGGTAAATATAATACCTTTGAATAAATTATAAATAGCAAAATTAATTAGAAAATATAAGTATATGAAATATAAGAATTCAGAACTTTTTTAACTGCAACTGTAACTTGTTAACTGTATTTCAATTATTAAAAGTTTTAAAACAAAAATAAAGAAATTAAATTATATCACATTTTTATTTTTATAAAATTAGTGAAATATCTCTAAGTAATTGTTAGAATAAAATTGAGGGCTTTCAGAAATGAGAAAAAAGTTTTAATTGAAAGAAAAAGTTCGTGATGAAAATTTTTGGTTACACATTTATGTGTGATTTATTATATATGATTTGTTTTACGGAAACCTTCGTTTATGTTTATCATTCATCCAGTATCATTAAAGCCACTCAGTACTTACACTCATGTGTATGATTTATTACAGCTATTGTTAATAAAATGTAATTTGTTTCTTATTTTATTTTTACTATTATTGAACAAACAAAGACGATTTTTTAAATAAAATAATATTTAAAATATAATAAAAATTGCTAATTTAGATTTTGAACATTTTTATTATATTGAATATATAAGTTAATGCGAGCTGTTGAAAAAAGTATAGATTGTACCTCAAAATTCCTAGAAAGTCTTAATGTAAGTTAAATAATATAATAATCACAATCATACAAAAAACAGTAAAAAAAATCACAGCATCAGAGGAGAGAAGGTAATTTATTCCACTAATAAAGATAACATATAAAAAAATAAGTCATATTTTGTTTACCTGTATGAAACTTTGAAAAACAATTTTCATTCATTTTGAGATGCATTTTTCATATGTAATATCACTGATGTAGTAAACAAAGTTCATTTGAAATTAAAGCTAAAAAATACTATCTGACAAAAGATTAAAGACAATTTTATTGGTATTTTGAGAAGTTAAAGATATATTTTACCTAACAAATTTCAATATTAAATCAAATTTATCACAGCATTATTATTAGAAAATTCGGCTGTAGTGAATAGTATAAGAATATATTTTTTTTCATTAATTACTAGTCAAAAAATTTATCATTTAAATTTCTATTTGGTAATTGATCATGTTGATTTTAGGCATTGACTTAAACAATTTATTTTCCTTCAATTTACAAAAAAATTATAATGTTTTTTTAAACCTCCTATATTTACCTGTATTTTTTTTAAATATTAAATCTGTTTCTTAAATTTTTGAGGCATTTTTTTGTCTAGAAATAAAACTGAGGGATGTCTCAATTTCTCTCTCATTGAAACAGATACAGAAACTTTGAGTAATTGTAATTGATTCTGCTAACTTTAAAAAAATTTTTGGTATTAAACTCTCACACGATATAATTTTCTAATTATTTATTTTTGTGGAAAATGAAGATATTTGATTTTGTGAATAAGTAAAATCAATTCTACTTTTAAGGAAATTTTAGACTAATTAGATCACCTTGGAATTAAAAGATAAAGGAATCACTTTTAAACTGCACTTAAATTAGAGGAATTTTTTAATTCGCTTAAATAATTTTTTATTCTAAGGGATAAAACAATAAAGTAATTACGCTCAATTTAAAATTCTATAAGATGTCGATAAAACAAAGCTCAGGCTTTTTAGTTCATTAGTTCGAATTACATTTTAGATGACCCATCGAAATGACAAATGATCCAACGAAATCCATTAAGAATTGTTGTATCACACCAGCTGTTCAAGAAGAGCAAAGATCGAAATGTCACTGGTGGAAAGTGCTAATTCTGCACTTAGGAAAGACAACCGAATGAAATCATCCATCACTCCAATCTGTTCGAAATATGAGGAAATCCAGGTCCGAAAGTTCATCTTTAATGGTGTACTAAAATGTTATTAAAAGGGAACGTTTCAAATGTTACGATTTCCTTTCTCGAAAGCGTTCAGCATCGGAACCGGAAAACGGACATACATACAAAAGGAACCGATAGGGAAAGAGCCATAGGATGAAGGATGAGAATATGTTACATATTATCTGGAAAGGGAAAATCTTGACATGGATTTCATAACAGAAGGAAGAGAAAGGTTTAAAGAATTTGAAAGAATTGTTTTTGCAATGAATAACAATTTTTTTGACAATGAATAATTATGTGTTTTTTCTTGCGTTATGTAAAATAAAAATGTTTAATTGTAGGAGAATGCTGTGGAACAAGACATGCTGATGTTGTGTTAGAAGCTCGTTGAAGTATCTTATATTGCATATATTTATTTTATGTACGTATATTTCAGATAAAAAAATTTAGTTTCAGAAAAAAAATTATCAAAACGTTCTTAATGAACATACTTTTGATTATGTGAGAGTAAATTTCTGAACACACTTTAAAATATTTTTAAAATTAGTAGTATCTTTATGTCTGATTAATGCAAAAAAAGTTTCTGAAAACAACATGTTCTTATTCACTTATTAAGTAGATTTATTTAAATTAAATTATTCTTATTCAAATTTGAATTAAATTTAATATTTTATAAGCGTGTAACATTCATTTTAATATAATTGTGATTATTTATTATAAAATCACTCTCTTATTACGTTTTAAAATCTTTTTATAATGAAAAATTTCTCACGCTTGAAGAAATATTAAAATTTGATGAAAACATTAACTTTATAACATTTTTTAATATATTTTGAAAAAATATTGATATATTAGACAAAACATTATACTTTTTAAAATTAGAGTACGAATTTTCACTTTGATTGGCGAAATGACATTAATAGATATTATGATAATTGTGTGAATACTTTAATCATTCTTAAAAATAAAATTAATTTGTAAATATTCCCAGATACAGTCATATAACAGTTTCTGAAATTTTCAGATATGAAAAATACTTTTGCAAATAGTGGGTTAAAAAATGGGAGAAGAAGGAAATATTTTCGCTTTAAAATGTAAGAAACGATGCTTTGAAACTAAGAAGAATGAAGTAGATTAACTGGATTTATTTTCGCTATTTCAAGATAAATACTCAAGGAAATTTCCTTTATCTGCACTTGCTAAAGCAAATCCGATTGCTGAATGTATATTAAAAATTCAAACAGGAATGACAAAAAGTTACGACACATCAGAGTAAAATATCGAAAAATTTTCTAATAAAGCATGGTAGCAAAGAAAGAACCTTCGCAGAAATAAACAAAACACAGATATCAAATTCTTAATAAACCTTCACAGCATCATAAAAAGCTTTCAAGATTTTTATACTTTAAAGAGAGGAATTATTTTGCTACGCACTCTTGTTTTCAAAGCTGCTTTTATAGTTAAAGGATCATTGGAGATAATGGATCAAAACATTGAGATATATTCAATATTTGGAATCATAATAAATATATTTTAAAGTTTCTTACATACTCAAAATCAATAATTTTCCTCACCAATGTCTTTAATAATCGTCACTAAACTGGAGTGGGTTTATATTGATACGTCCATTAATAAAACATCCAATATGTCTGTTAAGCCTCTAGTTTTATTAGATATCAATTGTTTAATGAAGCATTATTCAAAATTCTTACTAATATAATTGAGACTATTTTTTGAAATACTTTAAAAACTTTAAAGCATTAAAACTTAAAGTAATTATTGTTTTACATTTTGGTATTTTCTAATTAAAAATCTCTTTTGAATTAAAATTATTTGACAAGATTCAAGCTAAAGTCAAAATTATATTTTCATCATTTTTTTAATTATCATGCAAGAAAATAATTCTTGAAATATTTTTAACAATTATCTAACATTGATTGTAATGTTGATATCCAAAAATATGTGTCTCCTCATTTGATTTATTTTATTTATATGTTTGAAATTATTGGAAGGAATATTTATGGTTATTATAAAAAACCCTTCTAATTTCTTTTCTACAATTTGTGTAATTGAAGATGTGCCTTATTTGGAAAAACATTAAAGGCTTGTTACTCCAGCGGTTAAATCTAAACACCACTGAAAACTAACAATTTTTCTTTGTATTCATATAAATATTAATGATCGGCATTTAAGTGTTTATGAATTATGTCATGGTAATGGTTTCTTATTAACAAATCTGATTTTTTTTCTTCACAAAGGAATTTATTTTTGACTGCACAGATTTTAGGAGTTGTCTTCTACGGTAGTTTATATATGATACATTGAATATTGGAAAGGATCAGTCCAACATTATTTATAAAATAAATTCAGCTCATACTTTAACAACATAATAGCCCAATCATTAAACAAAAATTTTCTGTAATAAATGGTTTTTGAAATACATTCAATTAATAATGTTTTTTAAACAACATATTTTTATCATTTCAACATGATACTCAGCTGAACTGAGTGAAAACTAAAAGAAACTTGAAAAGCTATTCAATACGTCAAAGGTGATACTTTCCACAGATTAAACGAGTTTCATTCTTTTATTTGATTTTATTTCCTTAATAACCATTATTTATCAATCTTTTCTGTTTTTTTAAAAATTTCATGTATCTATATAAGATTATTTCAAAATACTATTTTAATAAGCAACGAATTTATATAAACTGCAGCATTTTGTTCCGACTGAAATATCATTTCTTATTTCTGGGAATATTTAATTCAATTTTCAAATGCCTAAGATTCAAAGAAAAAAATATTTATTTATTAATATAAACAAAAATATTTATTATTATTTATATAATTTATTTATATTATTTTATAAATATTTTAAAATATTTATTGAATAACAACTAAGAAAGGTGCATATATCTTAACACAAACTGAAAATATTCGTAACTATAGGTATACGATTCATTAAAACTAAAGGTCAGTATTTTTTTCTCTTTTAAAAGCTCCATCCTATCAATTAGAGTGTAAAATTAAAGCATATCAGTTTCTATAAGGGAAATAACGAGGCGTAACAATTCATTCGAAGCTTTATTTTTCCACTAAAAAAACACTAATTTCTTTTTCTTATTTTTTTAAAAAAGTAATTAGAGCATACCAAGCGCAGAGGTAATTATTTTTGATGTTTTCAACAATAAGAGGAAGTATTAAATCTTCGAATTGAAAAAAAAAGGTTTTCTCTTTCTTCTTAAACCTTTCCATAAATTCAAATGCTTTCATTTTATATTTAAAAAATTCTAATTAGATAGGTAAGGACCAAATTTAAAATCTCTGATATTTGATGCGAAAAAGTTTCTGAGTATTTCTTTCTTTCTTTTTTGTCTTTTGTGTTTACCAATTATTCCTTAACGGTTTTGGTTCTTAACTGATTATTTGTTTGTTAGTCCATCTATTCGCATGAAAAAAGCTGATAAATCTTCAATAATTCCATTGAATTAATGCCAGTTTAAATGAGTCCACTGGGATTACTTTCAAAATTGTGATTTGTTGTTGTTGATTGTGCATATGACTAAGAAACTTTAATTTATGTTTGAATCCGCATGATTTTTTAGATTTAAAAGAAAGAAAAAACTAATCTGTCTTTGTTTACATCTGAATTGATTGTTTTCGTACGAATGCGTATTGATGAATAATACAAATGTGATGCGGGAATAATTCTATTTTAATTCGGAAGCGTGCAATATGATATTGCATACGGTATGAAACAATAACAGATCATTTTTATTCTTCTCTTTAAATCACTGATTGCTATATTTTTAATAAATCTAATTGGACATACAATCTGTTTAATAATTAGTTCTCATCTTCAAATCAAGCAGCATATTTTAGCGTATGCTAAGAATTTAGGGATTTGAAATTTGTGATTATAATAAAATATCATCGATGTTTATACTTTATTTTTATTTTTCTAATTCTACTATCATATTTAGGCAATAATATACTTCTTCAAACTGACGAACTTCTTGCAATATTTTAAATTATCATCTGGCAGAGCTCTTTGTAAAGGAACTATGTTATTTTCACGTTTGAGATACTGTTGGTTGATTGATTTAGGTTCTTTGGTACCAGGGCCTTTCATGGCCTCACTACACCGCCCTCATGGTAAAAGGCAGAACATTGTTGATGTTTGAAACTTCGAATAAACTTCAGTATATTTATGCATACACTAATATAAAATAATTAAAACAGATGAAGTTGAAATATGGCAATTTTGTTTCAAAATAACAATTAAAAATGGAAATTGTTTAAGTTAAATATGCGATAAAAGATAAAAATTTTGAAATTCTTTGATGGTAATTCTTTCCTAACAATTCTGAGAGAGTTGCATTTGGTAAGCGTTCAATCACAATATGAATAACTGTCAATTCATTGTGGCATGAGGACCACATAGATCTTTTTCCAAAAAATAAGTACTTGTGGTTAATCCGAATATGTCCAATAGGTAGGCTTCATAATTTGATATAAGATTTAAGATACGAATTTCAGTAATTTAGTATAGTATTAAAGGACAATAATATCTTCATAGAATCTATTTCCAGCAACCAACAAGTTTACCAGAAAAATCTATTTTCAAACTCCTTTATATAGCTTAATAATTTTGATATTCATGATTCAAATAAGGAAATATAGTTAAGCATTAAATAAGCATTAGAGTCTAAAACTTTTATTGCTGCTTTACACTTGCATATTTATAGCACAAATAAATATTCTTAATGGAGTAAATTCTCATGCCTTCATAATTCTATTAAAAATAGAACTGTCAATATATATTCTAATAACACACCGTTTGCTGCTTCATTTTCTTAACAATTCTCTGAACATACAAATGTAATAAATTGAATTCATCGTCTTTGGCTTTCAACAGTTAAATATTTAAATATTGGATTAAAAAATTGAAAGTAAAAAAAATAATTAAAATTATCCAAAATGGAGTAAACATTAAAAAATTTTATATAATTAAAACTCATATTTAAAATACAATATTTTGCTAAATTTAAAACTGCCAAAGGAAGTAAAATCCATTCTAAAGTAACACTATTTCAAAAAATATCATTTAGCGAAAGTAGTTTATCAAAATTCTAGTTAAAATTTCAGAAGTATCTTTCATAAATGCGCATTTCCATTCTTCAAATTATATTAGGCCAAATTATATCTAATGAATAATATGACTGTATAACGACAACTATGACTGTATAAGGAATAGTATGGTAGTATGACTGTATAACGACAGCTAACATACACACAGGCTCATATCTTTATTATTAGCAGAGATTAAAGAAAAATATAGCTGGGGTAGATAAAACTTACTTATGGTAGAAATTAACTGGAACTATAACTAAAAATTGATTAAAAATATCAAAAGAATTATACTATAAAATTGGTATCATGATATATATATATATTATTGAATTTTAAGATGATGAATACATTATAATATTTTCGAAAGTTATATCGGAGAAACACCAAAACGTATATTAATTTTAATTCAAATAAAAATATTTATTAGATGTTCTGAGGCGCTCATTCTCCCTATCTGACATATATATGTGCGAAGTAGAATCAAATTGCCAAGTCTGTGATGTATAAACATTTATAGACATACACTCACATACAATTTTAATTATATGCCAGTATAATGATCTTAACCTTTTCTTTTTCATCAATAGCAAGAATAATTCTTTAAATCTATAACTAAAGTTTGGATTTCGCAGGTTTCAGCCCGTGAATATTGGACGCATTCTATCATTAAATAAAAACATATTTAAAAACAAAAAAGATCAATTAATTTTTTTGCATAATATATTCACTATGCCCTCCAAGAAATTGATCCTAATTACCACTCGGTATCTATTACAAGATTTCGATTATCATCCTCCCCCCCCAAAAAAGGAACTATCTCTTTAAATACTTACCATAAGCTAATATTTAAAGAATAAATATAACTAATTGTTTTATAAAAATGAGCAATAAAAAAAAAGACTTCTTATTTGCAATATAAATGATGAGGTGTTTTTATTCGACGAAGAATGAAGGTGCTAAGAAATTAATCATAATTAAGGAATATTTAATTTTGTAAAAAATCAGAAATATCAATTAGTAGCAGGTAAAGAAAAGGGAAGTTAATTTAATTAATTGCTTATAAAGTGTTATTAAATGAAGTACACTTAACAATTTGAAAAGATACTAAATCTTTCAAAAAATACATAAATTCATGTCCGATGTTTGAAAAAAAGTTTAACTTTTTATCAAATTTTTTTAAAAGTTTGGTTACGGGTTTCATTGAAATTTTAAATACCATAACATTTCTGCCTGAAATAAATACAGAGTGTGTCCTAATGAATAGGTACGAAACGACGTTGGTGATATAAAAGAAGGCTATTTCATTGATTAACGAATTGAAGGATTCCTTGTTCCCAGAACTCCAGTGGTAGTGACGAACCCCTCACATTGTCCTGGAGTTCGTAGTCTGAGTTGCACCGCTTCCATTTCAAATATTTTTTTTCAGATTACCAAACAAATGAAAATCGCAGGGCTACATTTTCGGGTTGTAGAAGTTGATGTTCGAGCTGCACCCACTTGAACTTGGCCGATTCTGTGTATATGACATTGGAGACTTGTGGATATGCGCTATTATGTAGCTGAATCACAACCTCTATAAATATCCCAGGGCTTTTGCTCTTACCAGGCCTGCATAGTCATCAGAATGTCTTACAGTAAGCATCACAATTAACAGTTCTTCTGTGCTCCTGGAAATCAACAAGTAGTGGACCTTGGGCAATGCTCTTCTTAAGAGTCTCTGCTCTCCCCTGCGCATGCTCTGATCAACGCTGGAGAATCCAATCGCATTCCTAGATGTATCGCTACATTTTCCCCAAAAGGCATAGGTAAATATGTTAACGGTTACTTTGTTACGATGTCTTGTTAAATTGAACACAACTTATAGCATAGAATGATTTGCTACTTATTTAAAAAAGAAACGGACAACATGAATAAGTTTTGTATTTGTTGAAACATTTATTTTATTTTAGTATGTATTTCCTTTATTCCAAATCCGATTGGGAAAAATAAGTAGAATAAGGAAATAAATGCAAAATCTCCCTTTTAAATTAATCTAATTTTCAGTCTAATTAGATAATATCCATTAATGTATGTTATTAGTAAAACGTAAAAGGTACTTTAATATATTAATATTTCGAACAATAAATAGAATGTCGCATTTCATTCTTTTTTATTTTATTGTTACAATTTGTGATGCTGCTTCTCAGCATGATTGGTTCTATTACATGAAAGACTGATTTACAATCACCTACATTGGATGCCTCTCGGGTGTAGAGTCAGTGACTCCAGAGCTTCACAAAATTCTTATCGACCATTTGGCAAATTGCCGATAAATTTACTGACTAAATATATAATGCTGGAAACTTCGAGAATTTTAACAATGAATCGCTTAGGAAACAAGATTCTGCTGATTACCGTAGAAGATTCTCGGCCTACTTGCCGGGAACTAAGAAAGGACGGCAATCTCAACATGCAAGTATTTGTAGCTGTAATCGCAGTTGAGTATCGAGTCTTCGACAGGCTAGCGAAGCAAAGGTGGAGTGCCAGCATTGTGAGGAATCCAAGTTATGGTTGAGATGAGCTTCGTGGTGAGTCTTGTTGTCTTCTTTGGAAGCAGCGTTGTATCGTATGTGATGTAGCTAGTCGCTTAGTAGTGAGTCTTCAGCTGGATGCAGCTAAAACGAGGATACAATGATAATTGCAGCCGTTTGGAGAGACCTTAAATAAAAGTTTGTGCTTTGCGTGCTGTGATCGACTACTATTTGTGGACTACTGCTTTTTGTTATGTGTGTACTTTTCGGATATAAAGATGCCATCGTCTGTTCATTTGCGTTTAATAAATGTCGTTTTGTTTACTACTGAGGCCTGCTGACTGTTTTCACATCATACTCCCTCTACAAGCGATTACAAGTAATTCTGTAACTTTTTAAAAATATCTCAAATATATTTATCAGCCTAGCTAAAATGGAATTGATTAATGAATGTTGTTAAACATATGAGGCATTTCAACATATTAATATTTCTAGCAATAAATAAAATGTTGCATACTTTTAAATTACAGATTGATTGAGGTAGATTTTTTACTCTTACCACAGCCAATTATAAATATTTAAATCACTTCATATAAAATTAAATTTATTTCGTTTATATTTTCGATAATTGATATTTTTTCTTTGATGTATTTCTCTTTTCTGATTTATATTAATAACCTTTATGCTTTTATAATTTGATTTTTATAACACTTTATTGATTATTAGTTAATAAGCTATTAATAAATCGATAAAATAAATCTTGTTGTTCCCTTTAATTAAAAAAATGCAGATAAAAACATTTTAAATAAAAAGAATGTTTACAAAGGAATGCATTTATTTCATTTTATACTTTAAGCACAAATGAATTTTTAACTAATTTATTTTTATTTTTCAGATTAAATTATAAAATTGCTTTGCAAGGATCGAAAAATTGTGTATAATTTATCCAAATTATTTTTTGATATGCCTTTCAGAAACTTGAATCAATGAAATTGTGCACAGTTTAAGATATTCAAAACCACTTCAAGAAAACTTTACTTCTTTTATTTATAAGCATGCCTTAAACATAGAATACAAAAGAACTCTCTGATATTCGAGAGAAATGATTTTTATTCAAAACAAAAGAATCCTATCCATGTACTCACATCCCACACCATTTATTTCTTATGGATGAAAACTGTGTGTAGGCCAAGCTCCTGTTCGAGTTCGTGCCAAAAATTCTGCAGCATTGTCGTGACAATCACGGTGAGATTTTCTCTCCCCGGAAAACACCAAGCGTGTTTTCAATCAATCATCTCGTATTTCTATCTTTAAAACTTCCAATTTTGTGTTTCTCCGCTTTTATTTCCGATAGTTGGAGAAGAAAATAACAGCATTTAAAATGCCTATTATTCCTAAGCAGTTTTGTAATGCTACCACTTTCGAACTTTCACACTTTGTGTTTGTTAGGATCCTAGTACTGGATAGAGATTGATTTTATAGCATTATCATTTCAAAATACTAAATTGGGGATTTCCATTTGAATATTTTGGCTGATATATTTTTTCGTTTCTCAACTATCAAAATAGTTTGAAGTATAGTTTTGTAAGGAATTTACAATGTAACTGTTACATTTTATTTTAATTTTTCAATGCATGTGGGAACTAAATATTGATACAAGTTTAATCACGATTACATTATTATTATGAAAAAACATTGGCGGTCCCGTTGTAAAGCAACACTAGGGCTGTTTTGGGACCAACTAAGTTTAAACTCATGTCAAATGACGAAGATGACACCTGAGCTGGTTCCCTCTATAAACTTCTGCAACACATCAGAGAATGACGTTTCGCTCCTACTAATTTAATACGTACCACACCCGTTTACACAGCGATCGTTCGTTGGAATCGACTCTTGAGCTTAAAACCCCTTCATGTTTTCGGTTAGTTAGCTGTTTTTTGCAGCTAAGGTCAAATTTGGCCATTCTGCGCCAACAGTATAGTATAAGCTAATGATCAATTAGTACGGTGACTTATATTAGTAAAAATCAAATGCAAATTTTTAAGTACGAAAAGTTTACTATAGTAAACACGGTTAATAGTGTAAAAAAGACTAAATATTTAAATATGATGAAAAAATCCAATTGTTTTCAAAAATCTAAAAAAGGTTAAAATGGGGATTCCCCCCCAATTATTCACTGATACTCTATGATGCATTAAAAAAGTCTATTCGAAGGTGATTGAAAAGAGGGCATTCTGATAACATTTGAATGAACCTAAATTCAATATGGCATTTACATTTGGGCATGGGTACATTACATGGCATGGGTACATTTGGACACCCTTCACCAAACAAATGGTATTTGTTTATGAAACGGGTGTGAACGACGCAGAGTCATGTTATTTTTCCAGCTCTTGTACCGGAAATGTTGGATAGAAGCAGGATAACGTAATTTGTTAGAGAGCTGTAAATTCCAAGATTCTTAACATAATCTGAGGATAAATTCACCTAGGTTCCTGTTCCAAACCCGAGGCCTTACTGCGGCACTAAAAAAGAAATAGCAAAACATTTATTTCCGCTAATTAAGGTTGTACATCTAAAATTTTAGAAATAAGCCCGAAGAGTGGGTTTTAAAGACAGGCAAAGGGATGGCACTCTCATCAGGCTCCCTGGCTTAGAAATCAGTTGAAAAGAAAACTATTCAGAAATTGGAAATAAAAAAACTAAAATTATTTTGTCCATGAATGGCCTAAAATTGTTAATCTCAAGTCCATAAGAGAAATTTGTTGAATTAAATAACCAAAATATGATGTAAATTCCTTGTAGTTTTGATCATTAAAAGTTCTGTGAATATTGAAATGATAAATCAGCAGGTAAAAAATATAATAATGCTCTTTTTTACCCAATATCTCCCTTTTGCAAATTATCTGGGCTATGGTGGCCTGTAGGTAAGGTCTCGGCTTGCGTTCTGTAGGTTTTCAGGTTCGATACCTGATTCCATTAAAGAACCGTCATGTAATGGAGTCTGTTGCATGTTAAATAGGTCGTGCCAAATGCCCTCCCACTGGTGTGGAGTGGCGTGAAGAGGCGGCTTCCAGGTCAGATGTCATTCTCGTTATATGAACGTGTTTCAAAATTTTGAGGCCTGTCCCAAAATTCCCCCAATGCTGCTTTACAATGGGACTTTCAGAGAACTAAACTGAGCTTCGCTTACATTCATTAACGTTCATTGCTTTCAATTACAATAATGCAAGATTTAATACTAAATTACTCTTAAAAATTTTTTTAATCCGGATAACATTTTAGAAAGAAAAGTACATATTTTTTCCCGAAGTGTAACATTCCAAACAAAGGCAACAAAACTTATATTTTTCGGCCAATGAAACAAAAATCGGGAACAGAGATCATAGTAATTAAAGGAGAGAATCAGCAAACAAACAGTGAGAACGAGCATAACCTTTGTATTGGAGTGAAAATAACGATTATTGCTTCAAACCAAGTATGCTCAGATTGCAACTCGAATGCTTTGAAACTTACACGTTAGAAAATACATTATTTTTCGTTCAAATGAACTAATATATTGTGTACACAATGTGTTCTCTTGGGCGGCAAGATGTATCTCCCTGACCTGAGATGTATCTCCCGACCTGTATTTCTCTTGCTTATTGGTTTGAATTGAATTTTAATAATTAATAACATGAATTCTTTTTTATGTTTTTATTGCTTATTCATATTTTAGTCAATCATCGGACTCGAAAAGTGACAAAATCAAAAATAAAAAAAGAGCATTAAAATAACAAAATGGACAAGACAAAAAATTCAGTAATTAAAAATTTATTTTAATTTTTTAAAAATTTAAAAGATGTTATAATAATTCTGCCCGAATCGACCAATTACCGTTGATGACATTATGTTTGCTTAGAGACACATTTGCAACTTTGTAAACATTTCAACTTTCCTAATTTTAATAGCTTATACTTAAGACAGGACCAAAATAATAGGTTTCATTAGATCCTTGTATTTTTTTCTGAAATGGGAAATAAATATAACTAAGCAAGGCATTTATATCCAATATTTTATTTACAATCGTGTAGATCAGGAAAAAGCGGTCTAAAACGAAAATGATTGAGCTATCACAAAATTTAATCTGTTGCATTTTCTTCAGGTTCTTATGGTTTAGTTTTGAACAATGAGCATATTAAAAAGTAATTTTTCATCTGAGTTACGACTTCGTAGTAGTATTAGTTTGCTAGTTATCTGCATTCGCCTACGGGATACATTTAAAATGTGGATTCCAAAAAATATTCTTATAAAATTATCTATATTTATACAATTTCTAATATATGTCTATTTAATGAGACAAAATAAAAAAGTATACAAATAAAAAAGTTTACAAATATTAATTGAGTAAAAAAGTAAAACCATTGTCAGAGGTATGAGTTGTAGAAATTTGGCTTCAATTCTTATAAGTATTACATAATTATTTTAGAAATGATTAATTTATAAATTCATAATGAATTTCACTAATTTAAAAAATAAATATTAAGTAGGAGCACAGCTTCTTCCAGTCCACATCTCCTCATGCACCTAATGAAGTAAACATTCTAAGAAATGAGCATAATGAGAAAAAAACGGGTGGTTAGTTTTCCTTGCATTTAATATGAAGAGCAGTGAAACTGAACAGATGTACTTTGTGTACAATAATCTTTTAAAATATATTTTTTAAATTAATTAAAAATATGTTTCATTATATGCTTCGTTTAAAAAGCATTTTTTTAGTAAACCTAATGAATGTCTTAAAATTAGAAAGGATCTTGGAAGGATTTACCATTTTCTATGAAGAAAAAATAAAATCATGAAAGAATGAAAAGAAACAAAGGACACAGTATACTAACGAATAACTTCTAAGTATAAAAGAAAAATGTAAAATAATAAGCAAAATCTCATAAGGAGGATATTTAGGACTTGAAACTTAGCATTACCTGCCTAATTCTTCACAAAAAAGATGAAATAAGATATTTCAGTTTAAAGAAGAGTTCTGTAAAGTACGAAAGAATTTTATTTTTTCGCTGATATAATACTTCCTCTTGTTATTCAGAATAATCATCTCTGTTGTTTCCCCACAAACTTTTATTTAAATTAAGAAAAAAGTGTCATTTTGATAAAAAAAATATTGTAGTAATATTGCAAATATTTAATTTGTGAAACGTATTCAATTTGTGTAGTTTTCATGCTATGAAAATTATATTAAAATATGTTATAAGTATATATTTATTCCTTGAATACTTGCTGTTTTCTTCGATTCGAAAACTAGGCTATAGTGTTAGAATGTATATTTGTGCTCTGCTCTGAAAGGATTATTAAACAATGTATATTTTTATATATAAATTTATTAATTAGTCAGGCTCCATTTCAGAAAGTTTCATAATTAATACGGTGTGTATCCAAGTACTCAGGACATTATGATTTATTTTGGAACATTTAATGTCCACTTCTAATTAGAGTAATGAACTGGTTTAAAGAGAATATACTTAAAATGATGAGTATCTACTGCTTATTTGCTTCAGAACGCGTTTTAGTACAAGGCTCAATTACTGCCAAATATTGTTTTGTATTGTTTTTCTATGCAAAGTATTAGAGTGCTCCAGGAATTTATTTTCTGTTTATAATATGAAGTATATCCACAAAACGTACGGTTTACGATATTGTATATTTTGTTACATAAGAGCAATTATTCTCTGTTATCTGTTGCATCTCTCAGAAAGCCTCAGTATACCTCCTTTACGAAATTGTTGCATTTTGGACAAGAATAATCAAAGTAGTGCGTTTTTATTTCGTTGGTAGATTTACACACTTATTGCGAAGATTATTTATTGATCACAGAAAGAAGTAATAATTAGATGGTACGATACCTGGAGAGTGCAGAATACTGTAGAATATACCAATAAAACTGTAAGACCTTTCCTCTTGCGACTAATGCTATATGTGGCCTTGCCTGTCATGATGGAAAACTACGCATCCTCTGTTCATTAATTTGGCCAGATTTTTTAAAAAAAATATTTATTGCTATGATAATTTTCAGCTGATTTAGTTTAAGGCAATATTTCATATAATTTATTATTACACCTTGAGGAATGACTTCGTAAATAATTACTCGTTTCGATCCCGCCAAATGGTATATAGTCCCGAGTTTGCGACAGTTGAATACTTATTGTTCTTACACCAAGTGTGTTTTCTACACACATTTTCTTATAAAATCCAAGTTTCGTCTCCAATGACAAACTTCTTTATAAATGAATCCTTTTAAGCTTTGAGAAAGAAACTTTTGCAACACCCTAATAAATTCTCTCGCATGTATATAACATATGAACTAATTATTTGGAAATAAATTTTATAATACATGGGAATAATATATCTAAGATATAGAAGTGTCCTTTAAAGTATATAAATATAACCCAATGCATTAGTAGGAAGTGCAATTCTCTTTTGAAATAGAACATCTACTACCCAATTAATTCGTTTTGCACTGACTTTTTCGTTACCTGAAGAAAGTGTATTTAAAACAGAAGATCTGAAAAATCCTTTTTCGAAATAATCTTGAATCGAAATTCATCTTTAATTATCAAAGCAAATGTTGATTTTTTAAAGATTTGGGCTTTGAAAACCTGTTGCAATCGGTCTAACACCGTTAGTTACAATACTTTCTCTGACTCTAGCGGGTCTTCATTCTGGAACCTTCAACAAAATCTATCAAAATATGCATATTTGTTTAAAATTCGAGATGATTCAAGATTTGTTATTTCCTTCATCTACACAATTTACAATTCTTTATTGAAAGAATAAAAATCATCGTCTTCAGATTTTTTCCTCAATGTTACTTTTTTTTATCTTTTTCTACGTCATTTATTATCTTTCATGCATTAAGCCAAATATCATAAAAATATTATTAATTACCAATTTCAATTCGTCAAAGTATTATTATATTTTTTGATCATAGAGCAGAATTTTTTGAAATCGTTAACTTTTCAGCGGGCGCGCGTATGTGAGAGATACACTAGAGATGAATTTCTTATTACCAAGGTGGTTAAAGTATCTGACTTATGGTGCAAACACTGGTTATCGATCATATGGCGATTATTATTTCTTGTAGTTCCTCTTCCCAAAGCAGTTTATGTTTTCTATAAAAGGGTCCGCCCAATCTGTCATCCCGGAGAATTTCAACTAAATCTTATTTTTTCAGCTAAAATTTGTCTTTAACTTCAATTATCTCAAAACATAAAATGTCTCCCCTATTAACTGGATATCTCAAAATATAATGGAGGTATCCACATAAAAATATCAGCTTGTGTTTTAAATCATAGGGTGAACAATGAAATGAAATTGAATTGACAATGAAATGAATCGGTGAAATACTTTTTCATTTATAGATGTTTTTCGAAAAATTAAGTTGTGAAATTATGGGAAAAAATTTACATATACGTACATTTTTACTCATAACTTCTTTTCGTTCCAAAATTTTCTCAGATTTTGGTTCATTCCAATCACCGTTATATTCTATAACTTGTGTACAAGAAAATAGGATTGGTGCATTACAATTTTCTGTTGAATGTTAATCGTTTTGGTTAAATTTAATTAAAATTTAGGATAATTTTTCATATTTCTCAAAACATATTTTCAAATATTTTTTTTCTATTTATAATGTTTATAATTGACAATACATGTAAAAACCATAAATTGTTTTTAAAAAATCCAATTTCCCAAAAGTTTTCCTTGAACGTACCTTTAATAAATTGGTTCAGTGGTGTGATAAATACCTCATCAGCATTTTTTGTGATTATGTAGAGAATGGACCACCACATATGTATCTTAATTACATCTTGTGTTTATTGTTAATACAACATTTTTCCTTTGCCTTGTTAATTTTTTTTGGATCACTCATCGTATTTTTTTTATTTTAGGTACTAAAATAGGTACTACTTTTAGGTACTAGAATTAAATTTCACTTTATCATCTTGCTATAAATTTCATTCAATTCTATGAAACTGTTTTATTCATTTTTAGTAAATAATTCTATGCTAGTGTCAAACATTTAAAAAGCAGAATCGATTTCTAAGCTTATTTTTAGAAAAGTTTGAGACAAATAGTTTTATCCTTTTCAAAATAATGATGCTAATAATACGAACTGCTTCGAGAAGAATACAAGTTTAAAATGGGCCTCTAAATCCTATTAAAAAGAATCAGGAAAATAAAACTTTCTAATGCAAATCTTACAATTTAAAGCTTCCTCTTACATTATTTTTGATTTGGAACGAGCTATTTTATGAAATTCTATACTGCTTTTACAAGAACTTATTTATTTAGATGCAACCTCTAGAGAAAAATATTTTGCGAGAATATAAATTGTTTACAATAACGATGTTGAAAGAAATACTTATGTTACACTAGGGCTATTCAATTTTTGGAATCGTTTGTTGTTTTTAACATAATAAGTACTGCATCTTTCTTCGTATTGCCACATTGTTACATAACTACATAAAATTATTTCTAGATAAGCATTTTTCTACTATTTTAATTCCCATAAGGTTTAAATGCCTAGCCTAATCGTAATGATTCTTAACAGAAAATAAATTGTTCAGGTAAATCGGAGATTGATTTAATATAAAGTATAAAAGTTTAATACCTGTACTATAAATATATTTGGAATTAAACATTTCCATCAAAATGGAATGAAAAATATTTAGAACTTTTTGTAATGGTATATATACCGACTCAATTTATTCTAAGATCAAAATTCATATAAACATAATTGTCTGCAAATTTTTCTCTTTTGGAAATTTTTGAAAAACAATTGTTTATCTACACAATAGCAAAGTGTTAAATTTTCATTGTTGTATTATATTTATGCTAATACTTCGCTTAAGTTTTAATCTTAATTATTTGTTTTAACAATACTTTTAATATACCCGTTTCCACATATTGTTATATTGTCTTAATCTGTTATGTAAATTCAAAATTATTCACAAACTCTGAGAATAACCGTATTAGAGTGGATGCATGGATTTAGTTGAATGACTCAACAGCATCGATGCGAAAACACTAATTGAGTCTCAAAAGCCATTTTACACTCTCGCTAACCTGCTCCTCCCTTCCTGTACGAAGCATGGTCCATCATTAGCATGAGGGTTATCAGTTCTGTACTATCACTATGTTCACAAGAGAGAAAAATCCATCATACAAAACGACTTTTTACTCTTTTTCTGAGTAGCATTCCGCTACTAGAAAATTCTGCGTTTCGTATTTTGAAATTTTTTATTTCATAGCTAAATTATCAGACTTAGATCAAAAACAATTTCAACATTAAATATCCATTCAAAGTCGGCTTTACAGCAAACACTGTTAATTCTGTTTCAAAATTGTGATGGAAACATTTACAATATGTCACGACAATAATTAATCAGGTATTATTTTTATAAAAAAATATTTCGAGTTTATATTTTTGTTAATATTATATTTACATGTATTTCAACTCTTCAAATTCTCACTTTTTCAAACATTCACTAGTTAATGGGAAAAGTTTCTTCCTTTCTTTAAGTAAAGAAAATTTTTGCTAGGCATGAAATGGGAATTTAAAAAAACTGACAATTACCGTAGATATCATGGTTTAAAAAAAGTTTCCTCTTATTTTTACTTATTTCATCTTAATACATTTAATTCATTTCATTAAAGATTTTTTTTTTACGAAATATATTAAAAAATAATTTCTAATTTATTTTTTTTATTGGTGTTTTTATCCAAGTGTTAAAGAAATTTTAAAACTGCGGTATTCATGTTATTTTAAAGGCAAACCTACACTACTTAGATTTTTCCTAGTGTATTGATGAAAAGCAGTTTCACTTTTATTAGTTTTTACGTTCCTTTTTACGAATTTATTATATGCTTACTATAATGCTCTGATGTCTTGTTGTCTTACCAATATGTCAGTACATATCACAAAGATATCAAAATATATTTTTAGACAATAAAAATAAAATTATTCTTAAAAAAGTTATCTGTCCCCTTATGTCTTACGATAAACAAAATTAAAAGGTATATATTTTAAATATAAAAAAAAAAAATTAAAGAAACTTATGTTTTATTCTGGAATTTATAATTTATAGTACAATTCATCATATATTATCTATAAATTTCAAGAGTCTTTCGCAAATTTCCGTTGAAATACTATAAAAATTATGGATTATTTTATAGTTTAACATTTATCAACTCTGACGTAAAGCTATGTTTTAATCTTACTTAATGTTTCAATAAAAATATGTTCTTTAAAGTTTAAGAATCAATTTACCATATAAATAATATATGGGTTGTTATTATCATTTTATTTTTTATGTCAGTTTTCACGTTATTAGAAATTTATAACAGTGCTCACTTGGATAAATCCGGCTTAAAAAGTATTATAGTAGAAAGGAAATATCAATAGATATTGCCTTTGCATGTTGAAAGATTGCCAAATCTATGGTTTTCAAAATTGAAGACAAATTTGGTGAACTTGACGAAAAAATAATTGCCCTAGAAAACATAAATCTTTACAATCTATACAAAGAACCTGACATAATAAAATTTATCCAAAGACTAAAATGGGCAGGACACTTGATTAGAATGAAAGATGACACTTGATTTGACCGAACCACCAAAAAGATATTCGACGCTAAACCATCTAGAATCCGCAAAAAGGGTAGACCGAGGATCCGGCGGATCGAGGGTCTAGAAACAGATCTAAAAGTTCTCAGAGTTAATAACTGGCGAAGTCTATCCAAGAAGCGGGCAGCCTGGAATTCGATTCTGCTGAAGGCCATGGCCCACCCTGGGCTCAAGCGCCACTGAAGAAGAAGAAGAAAACATAAATATTCAAATATATTTCTGCATCATGGTATCGTATTTTCATACATGCCAATATTGGAAAGATCGACTGTAACAGAATATCTACAGTGATGGGAGGCGCTGCTCACTCATACTCATCAGAGAAACAGACCTGGAACGAAATTCACAAATATTTTATCTATTTTGAAGCTAATATCTCTTGTCATTTAACCAAGGCATATGTGTGAATCAAGTGAGCCCAAATGAAGAAATTAGTTTTCATAGAAGTTTTAATCATATTCATAGATTCGAAAGAAACGCAAATTTTCAATGCTGCCCGTAGTAATTATAGAGAATTCTTACCAGCTTGTATATATGGATATAAAATCCTCCTCCCTTTAAAAAATTCACTGAAGCTATACAAGCAGAGGTATAGGCAAGAGTGGTAAATCTTGTTTTCAAATGTTGATATCGTAGTTAGACAATTAGCTGCTTTTTCAGATACTGATATATTTATTGTGGTTAAGTTTGCGAGTTTTTTCAAGAGATAGTCTTTTTTCTCTCCTTTTTTATTTATATACAGGACTTCCTCTTTAGGATAAAATGTCGTCAGCCATTTTTAGGATCGTGGAACTTTCTACACTGAATATTCATATTCACCTGATGTATTTCTATATTTTTTTGGATTTATGTTAAAAAGCCTTAATGTGCATTTAATTACGATTTTCAAGTGATTTAAAAAGCCGCGGCGGCCTGATGGTAAGGTTTCAACTCGGAAGCAGTAGGATTCAAGTAAAAATTTCGATTCCACAAACGTACCGTCGTGTAAGGGCGTCTGTTTCTCGTTCAATCCGTCAGGCCAAAATTCATTCCACTGGTGAGGAATGATGTGGAGAGGGATGTGAGTTCAGATAGCGTCCCCGCCATCCGACAGCGATTGAAAATTACTAGGTCCGTTCAAAATAGCCTAGTTGTGCTTTAGAATGGAGCGTTAATATAACTAAAATAAACTCAAGTGTTCTGAATATCGATCTATCGCATCTGGCATGAGCTGTAAAGCCAATAACATATTGCAACTACAGATTTTGAGAAGTGATTCGAATAAAACATTGAGACTTTCGGCTATAAATAGAGCTCCTTCAATAAAATAATAAATAATAATGCCCTATTTTAAAGACTGAAAAACTTTAAATTCGAGCAATATATGAGCTTATCGAAGGTCACATACACTAGTCATTGTACATACGTTAAGAAATATTTAAAGTTATTTTCCATTGCAGCAAGTAGTAAGGAGGAGAGTCTAAAATATGTTTTAATGAAGGACGTGGATAAGAATAATGAAGGTATTGCATAATATTGTGTTAAATTTTTAGGATTCGAGATTTGAAGATTCTTCTAAAAAATTGTCTGCCTTTTTGAAAAATCTTTACAAACGCCAGATTACTGGAATGCATCAGTGCAGTGAATCGTCGTTTGAAAAAGTGGTCTGAAATGCGAACAATATGACCAACCAGTCATAGATCGTGTGAAAAAGTTGTAGATCTTGGTAGATCGGTGGCTCATGATACAAGGACCTCGTTTGGTTATATCCTGACTTCTTGTAAGAAGCCTATGATAATGCCTCCAGAGAGTCATGAATCTTATTTTTGGTGAGAATTTTCTCATGGTTACAGGTAGTTAAAAGCATATTGACCTATGATTTATCGCCTTATCATCATATATTAAAATATTAATATTTTATATTAATATAATTATATTATATTTAGTATATTAATTTTTGTATTATTATATATATTTTTTGTTTTGAGAAACATGGATTACGTTCTGTTTCATTTTAGTAATATATATGAAGTGCCAGTTTTATATATCTTATATTGGTTATTATTGTTCAAATTTATTTAAAGTTTTTTTATTACAATCTTATAACAGTAATGTAACAAAAGAATGTAAGCAACATATTTGTAGATATTATTAAGCAACAGATTTGCAAATATTATTAAGTAATAGATTTTTAGATATTATTAAGCAACATATTTTTAGATATTACTAGGCAACATATTTTTAGATATTATTAGGCAACATATTTTTAAATATTTCTAAGCAATAGATTTGTAGATAATAATAGAAAGATTTAACTGTAAGGGAAATTTGTCTTATGCTCGTAATGAAATTCCACATAATTAAGAATTTTACGTAAGTCCTTCCAAAAGTATAGATGTGAAAAGTTTAAATAATTAATTTCAAGCATTATTGAAATCAAAGAAATTATCTTGCGATACATAGTTTTCATATAACATTCTATGAATATGCGTCATGATATGTATTTGGAATTTATGAATAAATACATGCATTCATATTAATAAAATAAGATAAATTACAAAATTCATCTTAACATATAATCTATTAATATGTTTATAAACACTTCAATAGATATTATTAAATATATAATTATATAAACTGCATGAAACATATTTTCTCAATATTTCTTCGCTTTTGGTCATTGGTATTGATACCAGTTGTAATGTAAAATTCTTAAAAACCATATATCTATTTTGCTCCTTAAGCTAAATCTTAATGAAGTTTCAATTAATAGAGCATACTGTCTGCGATATGATATCGACGTGTAATTAGGATTAACAGGACTAATGTATGACACATTGAAAAAACCAAAATAAATAAACTGTGAAGCTCTTTGAAAATAAAACGTGTGAAAAGAAAGTGTGAATTCAATTTACATGATTTGGATCGTAGGAAAGCCATTTAGTGAAAAGCTTCTGAATAATTAAAACATCATTACAGTTACAGATTATATAAGCCTATAATTAATCTTAATGTCGTGTCACATTAAATAGTTATCAATTTTTATTGTTATACGGGCTTTTTTTAAAGAATTTGTTGTACCAGGTATTGAAAGTATGTACTAAAAGTTAATTTTTTTTTACCTTAAATGTTGTGGGAATGTCGAAAATTTCCTAATTTAGAGGAAGGTAAAAAAAAGAAGAAAAAAAACAGATGTTCGTAGCCCTGTAGCATGTTATGTACCTATTGAAACATAATAAAACTCGGCCAACAAACGCATTAAAATATGAGGTTTTGAATAATCAAAAATAATTTTAAAAAATTACAAAAAAAACATATGGAAAATTCTGGAACTGTGATCGCATACTTCATTAAATAATCTGTATATATGTGTCTTTTGTGGCACGATATCGAAGATAAAAAGAAAAGGATAGCGGGAATTCAGGGCCTTCTACAAAAATTGCCTATAGGTGGTGTTGACACTACGTGAATGTGCCTTATTATGTATTATCAACAGGATGAAAATACAGTGCTGCTCCTCGTGCGTATCGGCGGTTAATACAAAGGACCGATGGCCACAACTGGCTTACGAAGAATGGCTGACACATTTGAAACAATAGGAATTCTTGGTGTGCAAGCAGGTTGAGGACAGTTTCTTGTTGTGGGGCTACTTCAAAGGCTTTGTGTATCACGAATATGTTCCTGACATTCCTACAATAATAAATCAAATAGCGCTATATGTAAGACAAATAAATGGTAATATGCCGCGAGCCACCGTCGATTTCTTTTTCGTCCTTCATACTTTTATTAGAACATAAGGTTCTTCACTTTGGGTCAAATTTCTACATTGCTATAAAAAACGTTTTGCATTGGTATTTGGTGTATTGTTATTTACTGTTTCCATTGGCAGTTATGTATTCTTTTTTCACACATTGTGCGCTTACAATTTCAGGATCATTGCAATCATTTTTTGGAACTATTTTTTCAACAAATCAAAACTGCATATTTTAATATGTATGGTGGCCAAATGTTGTTATTTTTCGTACAGTATATAACGCAGTACAGAGATCCAAGCATATCCCGTTATTCCTTGATCATCCTGTATATATATCTAAAGAATTCAAAACTTTAATTATAGCAATAGCTTTCTTTCAGTATTTTAATTTATTCTAATATTAAAACAACAAAGACAACATATAATTTTTATACCTCAAAAACCATGTAAAATAACAAATAGGAAAGATTTAATGAGCATCCATTTAAAGAATTATTCGTTATATACTTCCTCTATTTCTAAACAAAGTTATTAAAATGCATTCTTTGTGATTTTAATCTTGAATAATTTATCCACTCGGATGTCCCTTGAGTTTAAAAATGTCAAACATCTAAAGCTAATCAAAATGGATATATGCATCGAAGGGAGAAGTTCTGATTCAAATAACAATGAACTAAAGGTGTAGATTTATTTTTAAATACAATCGCTTTCTAAGAATTCGATTGAAAAATATTAGGAAACGCAATATTTTACTTCATTAATATTTCACAAAATTTCTCCGTACCTCAAGTGTAAATAAGTTTGGAATAATTATAAGTTGTTAATTCGATAAAATCTCATAAAATATCTGAAAAGGATTAACAATAATACTTTGAACGAAGCAAATGAAAATTAGAAAATAAATAAATAAAAACAAATATTGTAGAATCCAAAAATTAAAATTTAAGTAAAAGAACATAAAATGGATTATGTGTCTAATACTTAAGTTTCGCTGCTCTACACCCGAGGCACATGGTACCAATTTATAATAAAATCATATATATAAATAATCATATAATAAAATCATAGAATGACTACAAAATTCAAAAGTCTAAAAATAAAAAAGAAATGACAAAATCACGAGAAAGCACAAGAATGAGGTCAGGTAAGGCGCAATATAAAAAAAATGAAAAATGAAATCTACTATCGCAAATCTATTATTAAATAAAAAATCTAAAGTTATCATGTGAGAACTTAATTTTCAAGTCACTATTTGTGTTAATTTAAATGTTTGGAACAATCTCGAAACTTTTCTATCGGTCTTTATCCATCTCTTTCTTTATCTTTCTCTCTGTATATATACATACATATTGTTACGGATTTCCTCCTTACACTAATTCATCGGGTTCGTTTACCTGTATAGTGAGTGTGTAGGATGTGAGAAGAGATGTATACACACAATGATCAGTCCTTCAGTAGACGACACAACACAGACGACGTTTATTTACAGGAGAAAGACAGGATAGTACACAGATGACAAATATTTACAGCACAACTATGGGCAGAAGACAACTATATACAATCTAGACGAACACACAGGACAAGATGACAAATATTTACAGCATAACTATGTGCAGAAGACAACTATATACAATAGAGACGAACACACAGGACAGTGCACAGCAGTACTTTACTGCAGACAGTAGCCCACAATAACAACAGTAGAGCACAAGCAGAAATTCTACAGTGAAAACGTCCACTGCTCAAAAAGTGTCTAAACAAAATTCAGCAGGACAGGTAATCTTAAAGGGATTCTGTCTACGCTCACGTAGGTCTCTCTCTAACAGGCTGAAACCACTCCTCTGTCTCTTCTTGCTTTCGCTACCGATCCACTACTTCACACAGCAGGCATGCTCCTTTCCCGAAGACGACAAGAAGGGCTACAACACACGCCACAAAATACGCCAAATCAAAATAAAATCAAACCTAATCCAAATAAAATCAAAATACGCCACACAGCAATTCAGCTGTCCTCCGTTCAGAATTCTTCGGTTTAAGACCTTTCTATTTAGATCTACTCGGTCTACCACCGCCTCACTTCAGACACCGACAGCTGGCCGTATATATACCTGCGGAAGGCGGGGCTAAAACTTTCTGGACCAATCAGGAGCATTCTGAATGTATCTCGACTCCTAAAGGAGGGACCGGAAAAACTCTCGATGTTTCCGCGTATGATCCATTTTGTCCCAAATTCGCCAAATGGTCGTCAAGTTTGTTGCCAAGCTCTGGAATCTCTGACGCTGCATTCAGGCACTATTCGATACAGATTACAGTAAATCTGTCTTCCTTACCATGACATTATTTGTGTAGGAAAGCAAAATTACAAGTTCGTAACTATATATATATATATATATATATATATAATATTAATATATTATATATATTAATAAACATATTAATTTAAATAGAATTTTCATGAAAACAATATTTTTGTAAACACAAACTGCTGTTTCCTAACCGCTAATTTCTGAGATCATAAAATAGTTTCATAATTGGTTAATCTTAGAACAGGAGTTAAAGAGTTAAATCCTTCAATGTCCAACACTTAAGAATGAACGGATATTTCCCTATTAAAGGAAATATAATACTTTAATCAAAACTGTCATTTAATAAGAATAAAGTTTTAAAAAAATATAACAATTATTTTAAAAAAAATTGCCCAATAAAATTATTTTATATGCAAACAAAAGCTATGATTCTACGTCAACCTTTTAAAAACTCATCTACTGTCAAAGAAGCGTACGTAATAATAAGGAAATACTGGTAAAAGCAGGTGATAAAATACTTGCGATTAAAAGATGAAAACTGAAATTGCAATTTACGCTTTATTCCTTACCTCGTCGATTTCGAGCTTCAATTATTCATTGAGTATGCGATTTCTAGCTTCAAAACTCCCTAACGGAAATAAAATGTTCTCACATGATGAAAACTTAGCTATTGCTTACATATGATTATAAAAATTAATATATATAAATTTTAAAATGAAAGTTTAATTTGTTATATGAATAGAGAACCTTTTAAATAAATAGCGATCGCTAAAACTAAATGTTATGATAAATGATTTGGTCCGAATAAACGTAATTTATGTAAAAGAAGAGTTAGTATAAAATTGACTTATGGGAATAGTATTTAATTTTATTTGTGTTTTATGGTATAAAAGCCGTACTTGGATAAGCTGGTTACCAGATTCTGACAAAACATTCATAGCAGTATGTAATAAAATCACAACATGGAATATCCATGAAATTCAACTGTTTAAAAATGTAAAAATGCCACAGCCATGGAAAAGTGCCACAAGGGAATAAAAGAAGGTCTAAAGTTAGTAAAGTAAAGAAGTACAGTACTAAAATACAAAATTCAAAAAATAGTGATCGCTGAATTTTTTTAATCGTTATTTATGATATGAATCATTTCACAACTCAAACTGCATCTAAAAATTCATTTTCCTTTATATTTTTGTAAATTTTCAGGATAAAAATAAACTATTGCTTTGCATTCTTATTTAAGAGCTGAGCTTTTTTTTACGAGCAGAAAACACTTTAAATAATGATGACATTTTTTTTTTGTTGTTGTTGAGGATAGAGTAATGGAGGCGTTCACAGTTTCGAATAATGTGATGTTTGTCAATCAATGTATCAGAAAACAGATTCTTTTGTAAAGAGTTGATTTTTTAAGAAGTTTATTAAAAGATATATCTGCCGAAATAGTTTAAAGCTGAAGTAAGTTTCCAAGATAGTTTTTCATGCTGTTTATTTGAATACAGATTATTCCATTTTCTAATTTTTTCTAAAATGATTAACAGGATATTCAAAAAAATGAAAATGTATTAAATTATTTTCGAAGGCTATTTTTGTGAAGTTTTATCGTTCTTACAAATCATTATTTTTCCTTGGGTCGTTGCAGCAAAAGAAAACAAGTACGATTTATCTGGCTTTTAACAATTCTATCTATTTTCTAATACACTAGAGTTTTCAACATTCCTTCCTACACAATGTATTCAATGTGAAATGGTAACATTATTAGCAATAAATAAACAAGAATAGATTGATCTGATAGTCAGTCGGCAAATACTAATGACTATCATTTAAAGAGAACAAAACATTTTTTTTTTTGCTTTCTATTCGGAATATTGTTGTAAATAAGTATAAATGAACTTTACTCCTGTTACAAAATTATATAATAATAGAATATAGAACAACATTTATAGAATTATATTGTTTTAAATTATTCAACTCATTACCATTTTTATAAAAGTTCATCTAGAAATGTTTTATGAAATAATTATTTTTGATTTAAATTCTTTTAATTATATAGATGTTTCCTGGTTTTGTTTTTATAGGAGATTTAAATATATCTGTTCAAGCAAAACACATAGTTAAGGAAATAATTTTATCAAACTCAAAACTGCTTTGTCTTTTCTTTGCCATATCATATTCATTTTCTTCAGGATAACAAAAAATGAGCCTTAAAATTAATTTTTAGCTGAAGAATTAGGAAAACTTCTTACTACATATTCAATTTGAAAAGTATTATTCATCTAATTTTTACTATTATCTATAAAAATAAACCACTATACATCTATTGATATTTTAAACCCTTGAATAAATTTCTCAAATTTTAATAAGGTTGCATGAAACCCTACTAAAATGAATTTAGAAAAGGTAGCCAAACAATGCAAATATACTAAGTACGAAATATTGATGTGAAATAAATTATTTTAAAGATGACAAGATCAGTTTCGCCTTGCATTAATCAAACTTACATGCATAGGACAAATAATATAAACACTCATTTGAAAATGTGTCAATGTTTGACCGTCCATTAAAAGGCTGTCTCGTGTCACAACAGTGTGCTAACTAGTGACGGTAAAAGTGAAGGTATATCTTAAGTATTTGGCAGTGTGAGTTGCAAAAGGAAATTACTTACCAACCAAGTACGATAATGTACGATCTCTCCAATATGAAAAAATGGATGGTTATTGGAGCTCGGCCCCTGGAGCATCTGTGTACAAAACAGTCAACCTAGTGGGTGTTTCAAGGACCTCTGCGTCAAGGTTATGGCATACACAAACCTGTGTAAGGTGTCTTCTACTCATCCCTATAGTGGGAGAAAGTCGAAGTTAAAGGATCGGGGTAGGCAGGTCTTGAAGAGGAGAGTCGCTCTAAATCACAAGACTACACTACCGCAGACAACTTCCGAGATGAATATCCACCTACAGAACTCCATCTCCGTGAAAAATATTCAAAGAGTTGTATGCTGTAAAAATTCATGACAGAATAGCTATGCCAAAATCTTTTTTAGAAGGAATTGAAACGATTGCAATGGTGTCGAGAACCCTTAAACTGTACACAGTAGCATTGGGAACAATCATTTGGTCTGATGAATCCTCATTTACATTATTCCAGACTACTAGACGTGTGTCCATCTGGCAAACACTGGCATAAGTATTTCATGTTTGACTGTCTGGTTTTAACCATGAAATATGGTGGATGCTCTATGATTGTGTGAGGAGCCAAATTTTCCTGTAGATCGGGGCCTTTCTTTATCTTGAAGGAAATGATTCCAACCGACAATTATTTAAACATTCTCGCAGATCATCTTCAATCTATGTTTCAGAATTTCTTTCTGGAAGAACTTCCTGTATTCCAAGATAACAATGACCCTGCTCATACTTCTGTTGTATTCAAACAGGGTTACATGAGCATGTTGATAAAGTGGAAACATCTAGCCTGGTGTCCTCAGTCCCCTTATCTAATATCATTGTTCTTTTGTGGGGATTTTAGAGAACAATGTTAGTGCTCGATTTCCTCCTCCACACACATTATTTGATCTCAAGACTACCCTAAACGAGGAATGGGTACGAATTCCGATGAAATAAAATATTGGCATAAATTGCAGAATAAGTAAAAAAGAAATCTAATAATCTAATATCTCGAATTTTTTAGAATATTCTAGGTATTAGAATTATTTTTATGCCATTATTTGTCTTTCTGTCCTTCTCTCTCTCTCTCTCTCTCTCTATATATATATATATATATAAAGAGAGACAGAAAAAAAAACTGGTTTATGTCAAATCTATTAATACAAATAATTACTTTAACTTTAACTTAAATTTAGTTAGAGATAAATTGCCAAATGTGATAGATTTTTGCATTATTTTCTAATAACCCTAAAAGGGAAAAATGGTGCCTCAAAACCGAATAAACAACCAATTTGTTACGTACAGATTTTGAGGATTCAGCAATTTGTTGCCTGTTTATTTTGAGACTTCAAAAACCTCAAATCAAGTAGGATCATATTCTCAAATGATAATAAAACAAATCATGTCTAAAATAACAAAGAAACAAATACTCCAAATATATTATTAAAATGAATTTAGTTGAAGGCATTCGGTAATTTAATCTTTGACGATTGCTGGTATGAAACAACTGTTTAAAAAAAATGCTTACCTTATATTTAAGAATTAAATGGTACAGTTTTTTATGCAAGTTTTTTTCTGTTTATTTTTATTATTTTTTTCATAGAGAAAACGGCATTTAATAAACGGAATTTATTTAATAAGACTTTAAAAAATTCATTACTTCTTTAGAAATTAAAAAAGAGTAATTTTTATTTGATACTGATAAAATAGTGAAAGTAACTTTGGACAAGTTCAACCGTTTCTAATTTAATTTCTCAAATCCCTTTGTACCTTTTCCTTTACACAATTCAAATGTTGTTTTCCAAAAGGATTACAAGGACTTAGTGATGAAGTGAATACTTTTCTACAATTATTTTTTTAATGAATTAATGCTTAAAAAGAAGTTATTTTTTTATCTTCTTTGTTCCTCTTTTTGAATTAAAAGATATTTGTTACTTTCATCTCTAATTGATATGTTTTAATGGATTTTTAAATTAAATTTTTTTAATATTCTAACTTTTTAAAGTTTTTTTATACCCTTTCTGGGAGTTTTTAAATGTACTTACGATGAAAGTTATTTGATAATAAACAAATTAAAAAATAATCATTACTTTTGCAAATGTAAATTTTTTCTATGATTTTTTAACATTAAATTTTCAAGTCTGAAATATTTTTTGCAATGTTTTTGGATTATTTATATATCTCATTTTTTAAAGGTTATAATTATTTGACAGCGATGATGTCCACACAAAAATAATAGTAACATCATTATTCATTAAAGTGCAAAAACAGAAGCTAAAACTCTTAAAAGTACTGACGTAAAATATAAATAAATCTTTTTTATATAAATTAATTGAAATTTGAAAAACAGTTAACGAAGGTAAAAATTCTAGTACTGCCAATCTAAAAGAATGCTAAATTGAACTTTGTGTATTATATATGAAAAGAAATGAGGAAAAAGTCAAAGAATTTTTATTTATTTCCATAATAATATCTCACTTGAATTTGAAGAACTAATTCCTTAGTGGGATTCATCTACGCAACAATTATCGCTTGAATTCAGAAGTTGTGATTCTAGCAATTTGCCTTATTGAGAGTTTTGCAAGCCGTTAAATCTTATTTATCAAATCATGTATCATATGTATAATACTACATTAATATAATTATAACTTTAGCAGATTACAGAAGCAACAAATTTTTTCATACTAACGACTCAATCTGCCGTTAGTTATCTACAAATTATGGAGCATTTTAGTTTATGAATAGCAAAATTTAACAACGAACAGTCACAGATAAAAAAGAAGTTAAGAACAAATAGAAAGTGTATAATATAGTTTTATTGTGATTAATAACATCAAAAAGATACTACAATTATTTTTCCTTTTATGTCAAAATATCTCAAATACAAATAATAATACATATACTTTTTAAAAATAAGGCTAAAAAAATTGACAAAGAATAAACAGATTTAATTTTTTCTTGTATAACCAGATAATATTATATAAGAATAAATAATTACGCTCAAATTCAATTGTAATGAGATCAATTATTTCTGAAAATATTTAGGGG
>JAPMOQ010041213.1:115275-132985 GCA_026543055.1 Argiope trifasciata | reverse complement strand
CTACAAACTTTTGTATGTTTGGTACCTTTTGGTGGTCCCTTCGGTATTTATAATTTGAAAATTATTGAACAAAACAATTAATGCTCTTCATTACAAAATACTGTTCTTTTATAGAGTAATTTGTGGTAATGGAACAGATTTATTTTATTTTTTAAAAGTCATACAATAGATAAAGAAAGGTTTATAACTAAAAGATACAAAACGACACTTTAGTTATACTTGAAGACTTGACAAAGTATATATCATAGATCTGAGCACAAAGATACTATTGATTAGCCAGACGAAAGATTTCTTGTTCCCATAATTCCAGAGGCAGTGATGAGATTCAGTCTTTCGCATCATCCTTGATTTCGCTGTCCTAGTTTAAACACTTCTCTTCAGACGTTTTTTCAGAGGACAAACGCATGGAAATAGCATGGCGACATATCCGTGCAATAGGGCGGATGGTGCAGCTGCTCCCACTTCAAAATGGCTTTTTGCGCATATGTGACCTTGGAAACTTGTAGACGCGTGTTATCATAGAGCAGAACTACATCCACCATGTGTAGTCCCTGTATTTTGTTCTTAATGGGTTTGCTTAGTTTTCGGAGTGCCTCCCATAGAAGTTAAAGATTCTTCTGTACTAGAGGAATTCAGCAAGTAAAGGACCTCAGACGGCACGCTTTCCTCTCTCTTGCTCATGCTGGCGTCATGCTCTGATCTACACTGAATACTCCAATCACTAGCATAGTTGTTTTCTACATTATTCCATAGAAGCATTGACAAATATGTTAACGGTTATGTTGTTATGACATTTTGTATCTTTTCCTAATGAACAAGCCTCATATGGCCTTAATATTTTTAATATAATTTATTATAATAAAAATATATCCCTGTAAATATTAAATATTTCCCCTCCTATTAAATTATTTTATGTATTTAATTAAGTTTTAGATTAAAGAATTTTATTATATATTTTCTTAAAATAACGAATAAAAATTTCTAAATGACTTCAACTTCATTCTTCATTTATTTTCTTTTGTTTAGACTGCTCTTAAATAAAATGCGAATCAAAAATATTTTCCTGATAAGAAATTTGGAGGAAAAGATCTAAAATTTCTTAATTATATTCGTATTTTTCTCCGTTTTTAATAACATTTCAAAATTAAAATACATACACTTGATATATTCTGGGTAAATTGAATAGAATATACATTATCGTTACATATATGTTATTACGAAAATATTTTCTCATTATTTTATTTCTTCAAATTCCTTTCTTAACAAAAATATTAAATTGCATATTTTTAATTAAAAATATTCATATTTAGAATAAGTAATAATTATTTTTTAGGAAATAGTTATATTTGTAATTTTTTTCTTGTACTTAAACAAAAAAAGTTTATTTTTCCTCAAAACATTTTTATAATCTAAATACTCCTTTATATTGCGTTGCACTTTATGTTATATCGTTTCGATCGAATCTTGATACTTTCTTGTAAGAATAAGCATGAGGAATCGAAGAACTGCCCTTATTTAATCCATTATTAAATTTACAAAAGCCTAAAAACAGAAATGTTTTATGAAGGAAAGAACAAGAAATGCATAAATGATATCTAATATTCTTATCATTAATGAAAAACTGTGGTGCTATCATAGGCTATTTTTATACGTAATCTCATGACAAAGAAAATACAGATGAAGATATTTTAACACATTAAAGGCGGGGGATGTTGAGGAAAGTATGCTAGTTAACGCGGATTAAATCGTAGTACAATGACTTCCGCTTTAATGTGTTAATTGTCAGAAAGAAAAATCTGAAAAACTCAAAGTGTCTTCGAAAAACATTAATTAAATCATTTACTATCCAATGTTATTATTTGCATAGTATAAAGTTAGTAGTAATTACAAATAATAAGTAATTATTATTAACAGGTACATTGAGCAAAAATATTGCATTGTATAAAAAAACCGAGTGTTCACAGATATTTATTCAATTCTTTTTTTCCTAATAGTAAAATAAATAGAGAAGTTATTAATATAAGAAAAATAGTTATTTTTCTAATAAATCAATACGATGAAATTTATTAATATTTAGTTACATAGGTTATCCTTACTATTCTGTCTTCAGTTTTTCAAATGCGAGGATAAGGTCTCAAGATGGTGTAATTTGGCCCCAATGAAATCGGAAAATTCATTTCGTGGCGGAATTATTTTGAAAAAAGACCGTTGATATGTTTATTTTGCTGTAGACTTAGGTTTGACGGCAAGGAAGAGGTGTTTGCCATTTTACAAAGAATATATAGCCAAATCTGAATATTAAATGTTTTAACAAAGATCAAAAGTTTTTTAATTCCCAATCTAGATAATTTTAGGACTCACTAAAATTAATTTTTCATTCAAATCATGGTTAATTAAAATTAATTTTTCACTCACATCATAACTAAAAAAAATGCTTTCATTTAGAAGTTTCAATATTCAGGGGGGTTATAGTTAAAACTCCAGTTTGAAATGGTCATAAAAGGAAAATTACTGGTCCAATGTTGTCAAACTTGTTAATAATTCACAGGAGATCATAGAAATTATTCTTCCCTCAAAAAAAGTTCAAAAATTCTCCACCAGAGGGAAGTGGGAATATTGTTAAGCAAAATAGGATATGAAGACACCAGTTTCAAATGTGTTTAATGGTTTCTGAAACATGTTACAAAGCCTGATTAAAGTGACATCCACCATTTTCTAAAACTAAGTTAAATTACATTACAACATTCTCAAATCAACTCTTAGTATATCAGTAGGAATGTAAGACGCATGTCAATATATCACATGTGTTAGTTAGACTTAATTCTTTAGATTATTACCATGAATAGTGAGTTTGAGGTAACACATATTGAACATTCTTTGTAACATGTTTCAGAAGACAATTAAACACAGTGGCACAAAAAATTGAGAGTACACCTTACTTTTACTTGATAAATCTGACTTCCAATATAAATAGCACATAACCTAGAAGTGCAAACATGTTTTTTTTTTTTTTTTTACACATGAAAAAGGGTTTAATTTAGAGTAAAAATAAAGTACAATCAATGAAAAACTTCTAAACTGAAAATTTTCAGAAGCTTTTTAAATAAACATACTCAGATTTTTACCTCAAAAAATTGGTAGTACACCTATGAAATTTTTGCAATATTTCGAATAAAAATAAAGTGTCACTTCTAAGTTGCATGTCTTTTAACATTTATAACGACTTTTAAACGTCTTTGTACCAATTTGAATAATTTTTGGTAAAATCTGAAGATATTTTACCCCATTTTTCTTGCAACACTTGTTTTAAATGGATTTTGTTTCTAATTTTGTGTTTTTTTTTAGTATGACCCACAATAGTTGGTAATATTCCTGGCAATTATATCGGAATACTGTGTTGGTGTGTATAACTGCTGATTATAATGAAAACGATACCATATTTTGATGTTACGTGCTTTCTGTTTGGAGTCATTGTACTGCTGAAAAATGAATTTTCCATTTAAACCCAAATTTTTAACAATTTCCTTTAGATTGCTGCGAAGTATATGTATCTTAAATGTCATCTATAAGAAATATACTTCTTAAAATGGATAAAGCCCTACAACCTCAAATCATGAAGGAGTTACCCCATGTAAGCTAAAAATGGTTTTGATTGAAACCAATATTAGGCTTTCTAGATACAGTACGATGGCTGCCACTGCCAAAAATGGTGAATTTTCTTTCATTATTAAATATCACTTTCTTTCAAAAGTTATTGGCCTTCAATTATGAGTTTTTTCTAAACTTCAACTGCTTTATCTGTATTTGCAAGCTGATGAACAGTTTCTCTCTATTAAGGCGACTTTTATACCCAGCTCCTCTAATGGCATTTCGCGCAATTTCAGGATGTCTTCAACGTAAATTGAGCAAAATTATACAAAAATATCCATTATTCACCTAGAAATTTATTTAATTTCATCAGAATAATAAAACACAAACTACCTCTATCGCTGCGGATCCGAATCCCCTCTTCTAAATATCCTGACCGCACTTAGCACAATGAGTCCTGGAAGAATGTAGGTTCTTTTGAGGGGCTTGGAAAAGATGAACAACATCCATACTTTGTCGCTTCGAGTCTGTATCACATTGTAATAGCTCTCATCTTCTGTAACGATGGTTTACAGAAAGATTGAATCAAGGTCATGTTTGGCAATGAAATCCCTAGAATTGTGCATTCTTTCTGTTCTTTAGTCAAATAGTTTGGTACTAAACGGGAAAAAATATTCGTTTCTTTAAATCTTTATGAATTATGGTGCTAAAGCTGACCTGGACAATTCCCGAATCCTCCGATATCAATCGTGGAGACAGTGGATGATTTTGCAATAGATTCTATTTCACCCGTTTGATGTTCACACTAATTGACCCGTTTGATGTTCACACTAATTGACCCGTTTGATGTTCACACTAATTGACCCGTTTGATGTTCACACTAATTGACCCGTTTGATGTTCTCTTGTCAAGAGTCGTCCGGAATGTGAATGATCTTCAATGGTTTCCTTGCCTTACTGAAAACATTTAAACCTGTCTTAAACGTATTTTAGGCCCGTGTCCTGGCATAGGGTAGGATATCTTCCCTGTGATCTGGGCGTCCCGGTTCGGGTATGCTTGTTCTGTGTTCTATCTGTGAGATGTATGAATGAGTTCCCATGTATAAAGGGGTTGTGCAAGTGAATGTGTGTGTAACCTTTATTTGAACTTGAAGTCAGACTTCTGCCCTCTGGGTGCTCAGGGGTCTTTATCCTCAGTTGCTACTGCACCCCCTTTCCATGGAAAAACGGACACATCATCATCATCATCTCTTATTTTCTGCTAGCAATGTATGTTCCTTAGACCTGCATCAACATTGGATGCATATATATGACCGTTTTCCCCAATTCCTAATAAAACCATGTTAATTTATTACTCCACTTCAATTCGACTTGATTTTTTGCTTACACGTCTTTTGACTGCCCGTAGCAGAATAAAATGTATCAGTTTCCTCCCCTTGCTACGAGACGTCTATCCATAGACCCCTTCCTTGGGCATGTGCCTTGGGATTATTTCTCATTGATGTTACTTTTTAAATATTCAACCATTCACCGAACGATTTATACGCTCCTTGTATTTCATTTAAAGGCTATGATTTAGATTCAAATATTAAAACTTCAGTTGAAGAAACTAAAATGAGTAAGTCAATCCTATATCTTTTTAAAGATATTATTATTAGAATTCATTTATTGTTTCCCTAATCTAGAGATTTAAATTTTTAACAAGTAAATACAAAAATAAATGTGCTCCTTTCAGCATCAACATTTTAAATAATCTTTCATTAAGGTAACTCTTAATTACCTTTTTTTGTCCTTGTGTATTCCATAACCCATCAAATGATTGCTTAGTTCTTTTATCATTAAAGTAGGGATAGTTATTGGTACACAGATGGTAAAATTTCTGGCTTAGGGGTTTGTAGATTTGTGATTGATTTTTTCTCCTCTAGTATATGGAATAAATATTCTGTTGTCCTTTGATGCTTTGCTCTCCAATGTAGAAAACAATGATTCATTACATTAAATTTCCGTTTCTAATATGAAACTAATGAAAAACTCTTGACATAATCTAGTGAAAATAGAGAAATTGTGAAAATTTACCACCTTCTTTGATGGAAAGTAAGGAAGTGAAAAAATTGTGCAAAAAAGAAGTATTTACTTAAACTACAGAAATGTAAGAAAAGAAATATTAGGTATCAACAGCCTTAAATTTAGGAGCTACTTACCTAATAGTGATGAAAAATAATAATACTGACATTTAAATTTATTGGAGAATCTTGCAGGAAAAAAATACAAATTGGTGTTTCTTCATATATTATTTCCTCTTAGTGTTCAAAATACCAAAATAATTGCATTTTTTTGGTATGCTGAAATCATTATATCAAATAATGAGAAAAACGATTTGAAAAGCAAGAAAACACTTTGTATGAAAATAAAAATGATTAGATTGTTGAACTATATTTATTTCATTTCCTAAATAAAAAATGCTTTAATTTTACACACCAGTTATTAAGATTCAACTTCCTGAGTATGAGAAACATTTTTCTTCGCCTTAGGGGAATAGGAGATTGGATAATGAATATATCACAAACATATTTTCCACTTCTTAATTTTCCTTTTCTTCTGCTTCTGAAATACACGATTTACATATCTTATTTGATATCTGATAAAACTATTTTACCAAAAAAAATGTTTCTTATTTCCGGTGTTTTTATTAGTAAATTGTATGTAAATGTTTTTAAGTTTGAATTGAGAACACGACGGGATAAAATAATTTTTTAATAATAAGCCTTTTAAAGAATTTTCTAGTTTTAAGGATCTACTAATTTAAGGAAAGATTTAAATCGAAATATATTTGTTTTGATTTAAAACAGGAAGTGAAATATATGATTAATAGGCTCATTCTAAAGTCGTTTTAAATGCAAACAACAATAACTAAAAGACACATTTCCAAATATATCCCTGTTATATTGATTATATTTCAAACAATGGTGTGACTGCCAACCTTCTGGCTTAGGGGTAGAGTGGCTTCCTAGTGTTCTGGGTTCGAGTCCCGGTTCAGGCATGGTAGTTAATATGTTTTCTAACTGTAAGTAGTGTGAATGTGCCCCCCGTAAAAAGGGGTTGTACAAGCCAATGTGAAACATGATGTACTCTTGGCCCTAGTTGGTGCTATTGAAAAACAAGGGATGCTAATTTAGGCTTAAAGTCACTGATAGTGATCAACGGACTTCTCAATGACAAGTACCATCGTAAACAACAACAGACATAAATTTTAATGGTGTGAAAAACAATAGATGGTCTGTACATCAATATAAAAATTGCTGTTAAAAGTAAAGTACAATTAAATGAAAAATTAAACGATTTTATTTTAGACAAGATGGTAATTAGTGGATTTTCAAGAAAATAATTTTAGTTATTGAACTGAATTATTTTTTAATATCATAAGATGAATTTAAACACTCAATAATTCTTCCTTAACATAGGATGAAGTGCCCTTTTATTTTATGCTACATAAAGTAATTGCCTAATTATCAAATTATAATCTTGCAATAAATATGTGATTGTAAATTCAAAGAAATGCGACTAGAAGAGTTTATCTTTTAGTTAAGATATATTGATTCGTTATGAGTAAATTAATACTCTTTTATTTATAAATCCAATAGTCTAAAAAACAGTGTTTTTTATTACATTAAATAAATATAAATTATTTTTAGCTGTATTTCTGTCTACTACATAGGAAAGTAGAAAAATACATTAAAATAGCAGATATTATTTCTTTACACAAAGTCAATTGGAAATATTCCACTTTCTATATATAAAGGATGTCTCTCTGAATTTTATAAAAACCAATCTGCAATGTAATTAAGTTAGAATAAAAGATAAATCAAAATTCATTCTCTACAAAAATTTAAAATTAAAATTTAAATGCACGTTTCTTTTATTGTCTGAGTTAATTTTTTATCTCTACATTTTTTTCAGTTCTCTACTTTATCTAAATTATCAAGAGATTATCATTCTTTTATGTAATTCTGTTAAGAAATTAGTTATGCTATTTTTCTCCTACACTTTTTTGCTTGGGAAAGAAGATTTTGTTTTTAATTCTATTTTTCTCAATTATTTTCTTTTTGAAATTGTGTTTGAGGAAGTTAAGCTTTACTGAAATCCCTCCAGGAATAAAAGGAAATATTATGTAATGTGCCAAAATATTTTATTTTTTTAAAAAATAATAAATAATAATAGAATTTAAAATCTTTAGTACCTTAATATTAAAGTTTTAATAATGAGAATAAAAGTGCGATAAAAAATGGGAGTCTAGGAAATTTTTTGAAAGAAAGAAATGCTTGAATAATATGAAGTAAATAAATAATCAATCATTTAAAATACTCTAATAATTTTTAACAACATTGTAAAGTAATTAGATATTTGAAATTTATTGGGTTAAATTAAGTTTAAAAGTAAAAGTTGATAAAAAAGAACTCTATATTAATTGATATTTTTAGATTATTTCAAATCTTGCATTTGACTTGTTGAACATCACAAGTGTAAGCTAAATTAATTTTATTCTGTGAATTATTATTCTCACTTTAAGCAGTACACATGGTAAGCATTAAATTATTATTATTTGCCTATTCAGAACATTCTGCGATTATATCTAAAAAGCTATCCCAAACTGGTACTAACTAACTGGTACTAACTAAAAGGGAAGAATCAAATGGAATACTATTATGACAAAATGATAATTTATCCTGTAATGAAATATATATGTTACATTTTTATTTAGAATTGATATCTCCTTTTTCAAAAAATATTAAATTAAATTGAGGAAATGCTCGATATAAAAAACTATATAATCTAAATATTTTTTAAAACTTTAGATTGACTATTCGTGAAAAAAAGTCATTCAGATTTAATTAACATTACTTATTTTCAATTTTTATCCAATGATCAAATAATCTGATTCACATAAACATATGAAAAGCAATCTAACATCTGTTTATTTTCCCTCAATTCATACGAAATAATGCTTTTCAACAACGATCTCATAAATATGAAAGAGGGTTCATTTATATTAAAATGTTTTTCTCCTAAATTTCTTAGTAGTATTTTAATTTCTGTTAATGAGAATTTTATAAAAGATTACTATATAGCTAGAAACTGTGAGAAAAATTACACAAAACGGTAGGCATTTCATGCAAGTATTATTGATAACATATATATGCTTTATTTAACCATTACAAAGAAACATGATCCATTCCTTTGTATTTTTTTAAATAAGTGTAAAAGAAATTATACAATATGAAAAAAAGACATTTCTTCAAGGGTTTCAGTATACTGTAACTATAGAAAAATGATCTTTTTAATGAAAAATGATCTTTGAACCTATGACTTATACATCTGAAAATTTAAAAACATTCCGACAAGTCTTTGGTGAGATATGGAATTATATTTTAATAAGATATCAGGTGCCCCACTCTCTTCCTAAGTTTACATGAAAGATATTTCATGCGAAGTTGGACAAGCCTCTTAATTTTATATATGAAATAAAATGCAAGACATTATACTGTAACGTTTAAATCATTATTGGTTTCGAATTTTACTGCTTTCCCTTTTCTTCTAGAATTAAATTTTTCATTGGTTATTATAATCATCCTCAAAACAACCAATTTTATTTTAATTTCAATCAAGTGGTTTAGGATTGTAGCTATGAACTAATATACAAACATAACTGCAAATCATTTAACAAATGTTGTGAATCAAAAATTTATCGAATAAAAAAAATTAAACATTTTCTAATTTTTTCGCAATTTTCTCAATAATTCCTATAAATATGTATATTGATCCTTTATAAATTAAATTTATATTTATATTAATAAAACTGATACCTTAGGACATAAAAATACCGCTTTATTTCTTTCAGAAAAAAAAACATGCTTCATATGAAATGTTTTTATTGCTTTAAAAACAATTTTGTTGTTTTACAAACTTTAAAGTGGTTTATCTCAGTTTTCCTTTTTCCAAAATTTTGTTTACTATAAAACGTTGAAAGTCAATCACATTTTATTATAATTATATGTAACTTTTTGATAACTTTTAAATGCCTTTTCAATGAAATTAGAAAGAGATTTGTCAAGTTTTTGATTAGAATTTTTTAAAAATGTTCAAAACAAAAAAATCTCATATTTTCTAAATTTTTTTCTCCAAAGCTAATATAAATATAAAACCCCTAATCTCTAATTCTGTAAAATACGTGGTGAAGTCCCTTAAAAAATTGGAGAAAATATTGACAACTGTAAAAGAAGAAGTATTTTAAAAAACGCTTAGTATTTTTTAATTAAATTTGTTGCCATTGAAACTGAAATATATTCCTAAAATTTAAGTTTTTCCAAAGTTTACGTCTGTCTGTCACAAACCTTAAGAAACTTATTAAAAATTGGGGGGAGGGCAAAATTTGTTTGCATCTAATCCCCTTCAAGCAAAAATAAAGAACAAATCACCAGTTGATGTAGCAATTGAGGAAAGAAATTGGTAGTATTAAGAAGACATTTTATGAATTATTAAAACACATGGTAATAAAAATAATCAACCATATAATTATAATAAAAAAGAGATTTAAAAATTTTATCAAGTAGATTTAATTTCTGCTTAATTTCATCTTTAAATAGCTTCTTAAGATGAATTAATTAATTTCTGCTTAATTTCATCTTCATGATAATTTGATACTAAAATTGCTATCTTCATAACAAATTTGTATTAAAGTTGTTATGAAAAGGCTCCAAGTTTCCCTTGGCCCATAATTTATTAACTGTAATTATGTATTATTATTTGAGAATTATGCACTTATAACAGGTCTAATAAATCACTATACAATGTTGAAACACTTAAGCTGGTTAAAAAATTTAAATATCCTTTATTAATATCTTTGTGAAATGTCTGTGTGTTTGATGCTTCACTAAAGGAATCCATAATACGAATTTTCGATGACATAAAAGCAGAATTTTATATGATCTAATCATATCATTAGAAACGATAGAAACGGTTTCTTATGGTCTTTTATTTAGATATTATAATGTCAATATTGTATTTATATATAAATAAATAGATTTTTCCAGAACTGCTTATGCTCATTTCAAAGTATATCTCTATTCAATATGTGATATTTCCATTTAATTGGTTATGTTTTATTTACTGTTAAAATATTTCACAAAGAATTTTCTTATTAGGCTATAGAGGAAGTTTATGTATATATGTTTAATTTGATCTTTTATAGAAAATATCTGTATTATTTACAAATAATGATATAAAATGAAAGAAATAAACGAAAAAGAATACAAATAAAAAGGATCACACGAGAAAGACATTCAATCACCACACAATAGCTAGGAGAATGGATAGATCTAGGAGAATGGAATAATAACAGGATGAATGGTGTAAAAGAAAAATTAAGATTGTCTATTTCTTTTCATCACATTTTCAAAGTTACTACTAGTGTAATTTAATAGCTGATATTTATACAGAACTTCAAATTTAGTTCAGATTCAGCCGTTTAGTTGTTTTCCCAGTTTTCTGGTATCAGGATTATGTCAAGATTTTCCCTCACCAAAAAGTCACAGAAAATTCACAGAAAAAAGTCACAGAAAATTCACAGAAAATTTCGATCCATCATCACGAATCTCCTTTCTCATCTGTTTTTCTTGTGTGTTTCCCCTTTTCAGAAAATTCTTAGAAATTAGCAAGAACTTCAGCAAATAAATTTGAAATTCCAGTGTATATTTCCAGTATTTTGAGTTGATGAACGAGAAGTATCTGTTATCTTGAAACTGCTGCTTAGTTGCTTTTCCAGCATTCTGCCATGAGGATCACGTCAAGATTACCCCTCGCCAAAAAACGAACATACAGAAAAATTAGAATTGTGATCACAAACCTCTTTTCCCATCTGATTTTTTGGTGTGTGTGTGTGTGTGTGTGTGTGTGTGAATCTATGTTTCCCTTTCCAGAAAATTCTACGATTTTTTAATAATTCTTAAGAGCTTTGGCAATTGAAATTCAAGGTTGTATTTCCATTAGTTTGAGTTGAAAGATGAGCACAATGTATTCTCTAGAAACCAAATCATACTAAAGTTTAGAATAATCTATTATTACATATGTTAAAAGGGATTACATTGTTTATTTGATAGGAAAAAAGATGAAATTTAATTCCCGGTGAAATAAGATTTCTCTGAATTAACAAATATATATATAAAGCCTTTTTTCCAAAAGTGGATATTGTTTTAATTTTCAGTAATTTCTTGCCATTTTTATGTTATAGATCATAAAAATAATTAAATTTCAATATTATATTAAATGTACTGAAATTAATATAGTTAAGTAATATGACACTAATATCTAAAAGCATATCAAATGTTAAGTATTTCCTTCAGTTTTTATCACTATGGTGACCAGAGAATGATAAAAAAATGAGATTTTCATGCACCATAATACGTGCGTAGGTTGCGGTCATATAGGTTGAATTTCCCTTTGAATTTATATTTTACAAAATAGAAAAAAATAAACTTTAAATAACTTCTGGATTAATTCATAATTCTAAAATGCATGTAATATCATAATAATACACAATGAAGTTCTCAACTGAACTGCATGTAATATCAATAATTATTCAATGTAGTTCTCACCCCAAAGCATATAATACCAAAATAATTACTCAGTGAAGTTCTCAACCCAACAGTTTGTAATATTAATAATTTCTCAATGATGTTCTCAAGCTAACATCGGGTAATGCCATAATATTTACTCAATGAAGTCTCACCGGAAATCATCTAATGTTATAATTGTTACCTATTGAACTTCTCAACCGAACAGCATGTGATATTATAATAATTACTCAATGAAGTTCTCAGCCGAATAGCATGTAACATCAATAATTACTCAATGAAATTCCAAATCGAACAGCATGTAATATAAATAATTACTCAATAAAGTTCGATAAAACTCTAGTCCCCAAAATATTATGCTTTTCGTTTTTTCATTGATTTATTTTGTCAGTTTCCTTTGAATCAGCTAAACATTAGTTAATATTCGAGATTATTGATATCAAACAATTCCCAATGAAATATCTTTTATGTAAAGGTAATTTATTTGGAGAAATAAGCATTTAACTGACAAAACTTTGATGAGTCGCAATTCAAATGGAAAGTAGACAGAAAATAAGATTTTAATAGTTGAAGAAGCTATAGCAAATAATATCATTTTTACGTTTGTGATGTTATTGCTTTCTCTATTAATTTTTAGTTTAATTTCTTGAAGACAGAATTGGTTTGTTCCCTACTTAATTTAAATATTTTACATTAGCTAAATGAACTGTTACATATGCATTTAATTACCACCCATATTCTGGCTATGACTGTAAGCCTTTCGATAAAAAATTAATGTTTCTTTCCCCTGTGACTTTCAAGGTCTTAATCCGTTTGTGTTGGCGAGTCGTCTTAGGCAGACCAAGATATTGCAAGTGAGCATAATAGTATTAATAAAGGATGTGCAGCTTAATGTTTTCTTTTTTTTTTCTCACAAAAATGTTCATATAGGAGATTTTTTTCTCCTGAAATATGAACAGTGTACTCAATAGAGCAATTTGTATGAAATTTGAATTCGTATTTCGATTTGATTACGTTTTAGCTTGAGTGGAAATCACTCGCAGAATACTAAGGCTCTCCCATTTGGATAATTCTACGCCCAAACAAATTCTTCTCAGCAGTTTATCGAATAAAAATCTGGAATTCATGTATATTTCCAGACAGATGTTTCGATTCATGTTTATTATATATCTTATGCACACTATTGTTATCGTGTAGAACTTATTTGTATTAATCTATGGTAAATAATAAGAAATGATTGAATTAAAAAAATATTATAATTGAAGTAAATTTAATTAGTTTAAAAAGTCTTATTCACATTTTGGCAGTATCTATAAAACTTATCTGCTTGAAACCATGTAGAAAAAATAAATTTAATAAATTTGAAGAAATTGAACTATCAGGAACTAAACACTTTCTTTCTTTCGCCACAAAATATCGCCGAACTTGAAATCTCTAGGATTCCCTGCCGGTTTAAAGGATATAAGTGGAAATATTTACTAAAGAAAAAAATTAACATAAGATGCACAGAAAAAGAAACTATATATAAAATTTTCATGATGGTGACTGTGTTCGGCGGGGCGTATGACTATAGGAGTTAATATATCTATTGAAGTTAATATATCCTGCAGAAGAACTTGGTTGAGATAGGGAACGAAATTTTATACAAGGCTTGGACCTGGGGAGACCAATTCCTTGTTGCCTTGTAGGAACCGCACAAGATTTCTAATTTTGACCTTGGCCATCTTGTTCACTAGAACGTTGATCCATCAGATATTTTCTTGATCGAGGGTGGGCTTTTTCCTCAAAAAGTCCACCCACGATGGAAAGATGATGTGAGACGGCAGCTAGTGACATAATGAAGGGGATAGCCTAATTCACAGCAGCCGCATTGATCCAATCCTTTGGTATTCAATTTCTTGAAATATGGAGAGAACTATGGCCAGTTGTAATGATAATATCGTTTATTCCAAGATTATAGGTTACAGGAGACTCTGGAGATAATTTGATAGATGTTTCTGCCTGTTTAGCCATTGTCCTATTCTTTTTGCCGTCGCTGTTGGCTCAATTTATTTAGATTATTTTTAAGGAGGCTTCCAGGATCTGGACATGGAACGGGCATGCCTGTGAAGGTAGCCGGTTTGGCTAAGGAATCTGCAGACTCGTTTCCGTTATGGCTCGCATGTGGTTTAACCAATCCTAACTTGATAGAAGGTTGGCGGAGCAGAATGATTCGTATTTCCTGTACAATGGGTTTGAGGTGTAAAATAAGTAAATCACTTTTAAACTGGACTCATTATTTCTCCATATTTTAGAACTGAGATTGAATTTTCTGTTTCATTTACAGGCTTTCTTAACGTCCAGCAACTCAGCATGAAAGACAGTTATTATTTTCGTTTCAGTTTGCCGAGCTACTGATTAGTGTTTTGTTAGTTTTGAACGACTAAGAAAGCAAAGTTGATATTTTCCTCAATTTTAAACCCATCTGTAAAAATACCCGTCTTGTTTGTAGGTTTGAAATGAAACACTGCCAAGAAGAACTGATAATTATAGAAATTTATAAAACCATTCATTTCCTAACTTTCACAATATTTTTTTAATTGATATATTCACCTTGGCAATTCAAATAACATTTATTTCTTTTTATTGTAAATAAATTCGAAATTGGAAATAAGGAAATAAAATACGTTAATATAATTCATTCGATTTGAATTAAATAAAAGACATGAATTATATAGAAAATTAAATTCCAATAACTGAAATATTTTAAATATTTTTGCAGTTTTTGTTGGGAGAGCTAATGTCTTTTAAATAACTGGATTCATATTTTGATTGTAAAACATTATGATAACTTTCCAGAAGTTACTTATCTGTAGTTGAAATTAAACAATGGAAAACTCTGTAATTGTCAATTACTTTTCTTCTCAAAAAAATTGTATTTACTGAAATTTAAACTGGAGAAAAATTTTCACATTCCATGAAACTTGCTCATAAAGATGCAGGTAGATGTCTACAGTGGTATAAGGCCAACGATATATGACTCTAGAACTAAATTTGCATCTAAGCACTTACAACTTTTTCAATTTCGCATATTTAATTTATTCAATAAACTCTTGCCCTCGATTTTTATATCTGTTTACTTTACATTTTATTATTTGATGTATTATAACCTACTAAAATCTTTGGACAAAAAATTGCTCCAAAAATAAAAATATGCAAATACTTTCATTGTTTGAAAAATTTCAGATCTTGAAAATTTCTTATAAAAGCAGGTTTAAAGATATTCCAAACCATTAAATTAGTGTCTCAAACGCAAACTGAAAAAATCATCAATAATCAATTTATGGAAAAAAATTATTAAATAAAATTTCCTTGCTTTCATTAAAAAATAAATGCTTTATCTCGGGATGAGTATTCGTATTTTAAATTATTATTCAGATTACAGATATGTATTCGCATTCTAAATTACTTTTAAGACTTTCTAAGGAGTCTATTTAGAAAGAGTTTCGATAAAATAAATTTGTAATACACTATTTACCTAACAGAGCATTAGATAAAAATCGAACTAATGAAATTTAAATTTCTATTAACTGTTTATCCAATTTTTTAAATCGAAGATGAGTACGATTGTTGTTATTATTAATAAAATTTAAAAAAACATTAAAAAATAATTTTTAACTGGAAATTTTGAAAACACATATCCTATGAGGGTCATTTCACATTTCTTCAACTAAGATAAAATTCAGAATATAATATTTTTCTTATTTAGGGAAACAAAATGAATTGACAAGTGCCAAACTCTTACAAAATGGGAAAATCAAAACTACTCTAACATTTCTATGTAACTTGTATTAAATTTTTGAAACTATGCAGATGGGGATAACTGGTAAAGATTTAAAATCAATATTTGTGTTAAATTGTCAAAGTATAATTCGACTAGACTTCTTCTTCCTCTTGCATACAGCCGACCACCCCGCCACCACTGAACGTAGCAGTATCGACAGGATTTGTTGTGGTCGACTGTAATTCGACTAGACTATAAGGGATTCTTCAAATAAATTATTTGAAAGTAGAAGATATAAACAAATCAAAATATTTTAATCAATTTTAAAGAAGAAAGAAATCATAAAAACTTTGAATTAATATCTCAAAGAATGAACTGTATGTTTGGCAATATAAATTATACTCCACTTATAATGACTGGATTACAAATTTAATTCTATTAAAATATTTGTTTTTATTTGTCGATGAAACATTTTATTAAATTGCCCTAAATTTTTATCACAACAATATTTCAATTGTAGTCTCAATCCAATTTATCTGAATGGAAAATTACTTGTAAAACGAAGGGCAATAGTTATAATTTGTAAGCATTAAAAATTCAATACATTTTAAATTGTTGATTTCAATGTTTTAATTAATAATCGTATCAGTATAGTATCTGATATATTATCTTTTAATAAGTACTTTTATTTTATGAAACTTAATGCTGCTATTTATTTTTATATTTCAAAAAAGAAATTCTCTAGATTTGAAGAGTATTTTATTGACACTAATTGCAGTTAATAATGATACGGAGCGAAAATAATTATACTACTTATATTCACTCAATTTTCTGAATAATTTATTTTTCTCAGAGTCGAATATCATCTTACCAAGGGAAAAATATTTGCATATTTTTTCAAAGTTATTAAGTAATTTATATGCAAGTTTTTCGTTTTCAATAATTTTATTTTTCAATAATTGTTTAGTATCAAAATTATGGTTTGCATATTTTGAAATTTGATTTTAATTACAGAATGAAATTTTTTAATAAAGAAAAGGATATGTTAAATATTTTCGAAGATAAACATTTTTTTTTTTGCTTCCCTAAAATGCTATAAAATCTTTTTAGCTGTGTCTAAAAATACAAAATATTCTATATTTTATTAATAATATATTTAATCCTGACTGATCCGAAAATCACAATTTTTGACATTATGTCTGTCTGTATGACAGTGAGATAATGTGGTTTGTTTTTTGTAAATACAATAGCTTTAAGCTTTGAAATTCGATATATCAAATCAAAAGAAAGTTGTTGATTTCTACCTAATTTTGAACTTATTCAATTTCCCAATTGTAATAAATCCAAGTTGGATGTTTAACTTATAAAATAACATTTTAGATAAGTGAAATATCACCGTTCCTAATTTACACACTAATTAGAATTTTCTTATTTAATGCAATTTATCTGCATATAAGCAAAAATGTTCTTTTCCTCCAATTGACTGTAGAAGAATTATAATACAGCAGGATAAACGAAATCGAAACCATTGTCTGCTACTTCACTGATGATTTGATATTTGAAATAAATCTAAAGTTTTTCAACTTAATCCACTCTGTATTTCAAAATTTGGGACGATTTTTTCACCGTACTTTCCATTATTGCTTAAACTAGCACTTGCTTAACTTTCCATTATTGCTTAAACTAGCACTTGCTTAACTTTCCATTATTGCTTAAACTAGCACTTGCTTAAC
>JAPMOQ010041213.1:92748-115265 GCA_026543055.1 Argiope trifasciata | reverse complement strand
TTCCATTATTGCTTAAACTAGCACTTGCTTAACTTTCCATTATTGCTTAAACTCATTCAATAATTGTGAATTATTTCGAAGTCAAGGTATCAGTTATCATATACCATTCATTTATTCTCGAAAGTGGTTCCAAAGATATAATGAAAAATAACATGTACTCTAAGATTTTCTTAGATCTAGATCAATATGGGAGTTATTAATGAGTAGGATGATTATGAAATTATATTTAGTGCCATCCAATATAAAGTTTTTACAACATATTTTATTTTATTGAATTTCAGTACAATGCAAATATAGATATATTTTAATTTTATAACTGTATTACTGATCAGAAAATAAATATTTGCATTTCGATAGTTTGCTTGTGTTTACTACCTAATTTTTGTAAGCTGCTGACTCACTATGATTAATGCCCTTAAAATTTTAAATTAATATTTTTATATAATCAACAGCTTTTTGATCAAACTATTTTAGGCTTCAAATTTTAAAAGATATGTGATACATAATATTTTAGAAGTATTATCCCATTTTATTATTTTACTATGAATTTTTCTTCATTTTTGTCATTTCCCATAAAATTGTCAAAAAAATAGGTATATTTTTTTACCATTAATCTTTTAACAATGTCAATTAATTTATAATATGAAACTATAAAAAATCATATTAATAGTATTTAAAATATTTTATTTTCAAGAATTAAATAAAAATTAACGTTTGCTTTTTAATACCTTCCTTATGATCAGTGATGAGTGTTAAGGTCAAGATGGTATGTATGGTAGAAAGAATGTATAAAAAAATAACTGCAATTTTAATAATGATTTTAAAAATTTCTTCCAAAAGTCTGATGATTTTGCATCTTTACTTGTGATAACACATTATTATTTAAGAATTCGTCTGATTCTTATAATAATATATGCTTAAAATATATATATTTTTAGTTTGTTAGATACAGAGCATATTTTTATAACAAAAAATTATCATGAAAGAGAACAATTTTTTTTATATTTTAAAATGATGAAAAATTATTTTTGCATTACAATAGTTTCCGGATTTATTTCTAAAAAAATTTGTTAATTTTTTCAGTAATTAAAATTTTGAAAAATTCATCCCGAGTTCAATATTTTGTTTTCAAAATAATACGACACACCTGATAGCTCAAGGGCAAATGGCTTTGCTGGTAAAGCTCCAATACACATATACGTATAACAAGTTATAATAAAAAATTCTTTGTCATGTGTACTATAATAAGAATTGAAAAATAAAACACTTGAGAAGTCTTATAATTGGATATGTTAGTGTGATAAAACATATATGTTTAGAATTAGTGAATAGTCTATAACATCTTTTTAATAATTAATAACATAGAATTGATGCAATTTCTTAAAAAACAATATGCATATTATTTAGATTTTTGAAACCGTATTTTGAGGTTTGAATTTCATCTCAACATTATGAGTTCAAACCCTTATCAGTTCTTAACACTACCAGTTCTATAACAATTAGTTTTTTTTTTTAAATGATATTCCTTAAATTCAAATTTCAGCATTTTAAGAATCCCAGTTATGAAACTAATTATAAAACAGATATTTTGCAAATAAGGAATTAGAAATATTTAAAAATCACAACAATATCATATAATGGGCATCAGCTGATGAGAGAGTCTTTCTTACACTATTATGTATTTATTTTATTTAAACTTTAATCAGAATATTTAAAAAGTAAATTTTAATTAATTAAAAGTTAAGTTTAATCAAAATTACAAAGCATATTTTTAGAGAGATCCTTAAATTGAATTAAATAATAAGAATTCAATTGTTTACCGTTTGTGAAAATCATTCATACAATCTCTTTTAGATCTGGTAAAATTTGTTGATTACTTTCTTTATCTTTTTCTTCTTGAATTAACTTCTCTAGAACGAATTCTCTAGAGTATACGGATGACAAAATCTGAAAATTCGGAAATCTGTCATATTCTTCTTCTAGAAATGATTAAGAGTGGGATTAAGGGTAGAAGTATTTTCTGGTATAGTTTTGTTTTAAATAATAATCATAGAAACAATTAATTATTTCCCAAATAGGAGAAAATGAGGCATTTCGGATAATTGATTATTCTAGCAAATTCTCTTTATTTTTTGTAAATAAGCATGAATACTTTAAAATTTCTGAGAAGAAATCCATCCAATTTTATTTATTGTGCGGTAATTCAATCCTTATAAAATAGGATTCTTTCATGTAAAAACGAAATACAAAAAAGATTTTATAATAAATCTTCGCTGGGTCAGAGTATGTACAGGAAAAAGAAAACCTGACATTGATTAAAATGTATAGTCTATCAATCTATCACCAAAGTCACCACGATTTATCAGAAAAGCTTTAGAAGCTATTTATCGAATTTTAGACAAATTATATTACGTGAAAATTTTAGAGTAAGATTATTTTTCCTGTTATTTCAAGAGAAACATGTTGCTTTAAAATTTAGATTACAGTAAAAAAAATTAATAATTACTGAATTAAATTAAAATTTGCGAAAATTACTGTACTGAAAACGCTCATATTTTTTTGCTTTTAAACCATAGGCTTAATCCAATAAATCTCCAGAAAAAAGAAATATTTGAACAACATTGCCGAATTTTAAACAAATATACTCAGTTCCATCTTAAAATGGTTTTTCCTATTACCATTGGTAACAATAAATGAGAAGTAAATGAGTGAAACTAAATTTCACATGCAATCTGAGTGAAGAATGGAGACACGGAAATAAGAATTACACAGGCACAAAAAGAAATATACTGCTGAGTAAGATTTAAAATCAATAATTAAAATGAATTCTTGAAAAAAATTGGTTTATTAATCATATTTAATATTCCTTCTATATATCACTATCAACTGAGTGTGTATTTCTTATTTACTGTTGCCTATAGTCAATCAAAATGTAAAAAAAATAATTCCAATACAGTTTGAACATTAAATTTGGTTTCATTTATTTAATTTATTTTTAATTACAAATGCCTAGTTAGAGACAAATGTCTTTTATTAGCATCATGTGCTTTATTCTATCGATCTAGATAGGAATTGAGTAATCTTCAGCATATCAAAAGGAAATGGGATTGACCTTTAAAAGCATTACTAATTTTTCAAATATTTGTGATGAATTTTCCATTCTTATAAATTGAGCTTTTAATTATGCTGCATATATTTTTATTAAATTTATGTTGTCATTGGGGAAACAGATATTGTTTACTTATATATAATATTACTAGTCTATACAATTGCTTCCCAGCACCGTCATATATATTGGGCGCTGTCAGTTGCTTCATCAGAGATCCCGTGGCTTGAAGACACAGATCGGGGACTTGACAAGAAATTAGGCAATTTCGATGACAAAAGTTGGAGACTTTGGCATCAAAAGGATTGTTTTAGAGGAATCCATATGGTTTATACTTTTACCAACTGAGATCAGTTTTTCCCAGAAGCTTGATGAAATTTCCAATGATTACATCACTTCCTGTCAGTGACATCACGTCCTGTACCACAAAAAGCAAGCACTCCAGAATAGAGTTTTGGACAACAAGTATGCTGCTGATCTAGTTATTAAATGCGCGGTTTTAATGCAATTAATTTGATATTTCTTGTTGATTGATGCATGAGCTGTTTGTTTGTGTTACTTTAGAGTCTTAGACTTCATCAAAAATAAAGAGCTTTATTTTTGTAAGATAGTGGATTGCCTCCAAATACACCCACATTAAAAATTTCGCATATATATATATATATATATAAATAATACCGGTAAAGATTAATTAAATACATTTTATGTTTTTGGATCCTTTAAATATTACATTGTACCTTACATTTTGTTCTTGGAATTTCTGTTCTATTTTTCTTTTTATTATCTATCAAAAATTCAAAGTGAATCGATGCATCGTCTTTTTTTTTTCTACAGTTCAGGTTTTTTTTTTTTTTTTTTTTTTTTTTAAGTTTTTGTGTGTGGGAGCTTCAGGATTTTTTATTCAAAAAGTAGCTTTTATTAACTTATCATGTCGTTGCCTTTTAATTTTATCTGAATTATATGTAGTGAAAATTATATATATATATATATATATATATATATATATATAATATAATGAAAGCAAAACATGCTGGTGTCCGACTGTGTGAAATCTTGAACCGTGATCTTGTATGACATGGTCTTATTCTACTGAACGCACGAAACTTGCATAAGTGAAGGTTGCCGAAGTGGAAGGATGGGACATCTTTTCATAATATTATGTGATAAGTTTTCTAAGCAGTTTAATATTTACATAAATAAGCTTATCACTTTCAATGTTTAGAAGTTAAGAACATTGCGTACTCAAACTGATTGACATATCCGTAAAAACTATAAAATCATGTGATCGTCAGATGATAAAGGTGAGAAAAATTATGTCTTATGCAAGTTTTGATTCGTAAAAAAAGGAAAAAAAAAGGCATAATTTGGAGGAACGACGAAATTTTTAATATTTTTCTGAATATCTTTGCCTAAGTTAGTTTTCAATCATGGTATAAATTAAATACAGAAAATAATAAATAATTTAAGTTTTAAATAAAAACAAAACATACTAGATAGAGTTTTCAAGTATATAACAGGTGCTCAAATGAAAGGTGTGATACATCGTAGCGACAGAACCGTTAACGTATTTGCCTATGCCGATATGAGAGGACGTAGCGAGGCATCTACGGTCTCCCATGTGACTGGAGTCTCCGGCCAAAATCGCAGCATACGTGACCATCTGCATGCGCAAGAGAGGACAATGGCTCCTATAAAGAGCTCCGTCCAGTTAACTATTAATGTTGAATTCCTCGAGCACGGAAAAACCATTTACTCCGATGTGTATTTTAAGACAGTCCGAAGATTACGCTGGTCTATCAAGAACGAAAGACAGGCGCTACTCACAAAGCGTGTTTATACTCCATGACAACGCGCATCCACACGTCTCCAAGATCATGTAAACTTGAACTGGACAAAATTCAAGAACAACATTCAAGGTATCTCAATGCGATTTTCATGAGTTTGATTCAATGAAAAAAAAATCTCCAAAAGTTTATATTTTTTTAAGTGACAATTTTTAAACTATCTGATATTGGAAGGTAAATTTAAGGAAGCTTTGAAGGGCTGAATTTCGTCACAGCCTCAGAAATTCTTAGAGCAAGTTGTCCTTCGGGTCATTAATTAATGGGATTGTTGTATTCAAGTCTATGGTGTATACTTTGAATAGAGTCTTCAATTATACCCAGTGTCCTTTCGTACCTTTTCATTTGAAAAATAAAACACCTTAGAAAAAGGTAATTAATCTCGTTAATCTCATTAATAAATTTATTGATTGATTTCTATTTTGCATTTTTACTCAAATAATGCATATATGTTAACATATAATGAGGCTATAATTTCAAACATATAATTAACGAATATAATATACATCTGAGATGGTTTATTTTTTTAATAAATACTCTTAATTTAAGGCAATTAATTAATTATCTAGCTATATAAATTTTTCCCTGATATCATTTACATATTTAATTTTATTTAATTCCCTGGAGCAGAGTTTTCCAAAATTGAAAATTTGTGTGTGATTTAACGAACAGGTGGTAATAATTAAACAGCATGATAACAGTTTCTCTTTTTAGAATTAGACCTGTATATGTCAGTTTCTATCAAAAATACAATAAATTAGTTTGTATAGTTAAGTTAGTGTGTACTGTTTTATCTAATAGAGAATATGGCTTCATTAAAATTATGGAGCTTTAATGGAAGATCTTTGAAGATTTCATTCATTTTATTAACTTGGTGCATTTCTAATTATCAGGGTCTTATAGAAAGTAGTAAATACTAATAAACTGTCTAACTGTCAAAAAATATTTAATTTGTTTTCAAGTTTCCTTGAAATTGAATAGTTCGGAGAAATTTAGCGAAAATAAATTCTGAATATCCAACCAGAGGGCAGAGATATTGCATTAGTTCTGAAATCTGTGAATGATTGATTCTGAAATTTTTGAAAGCGAATATTCACCTCGTAAACAGTCACCAAGCGAGCAAATATCCAATAAAGCTGAAATCTTGTTTTTTAACGATTTCGTGATAATATTAATGTAAGTATATTTATTGCTCAAAAATTGATATAGCAATTTCTTTAAAAAGATATATTTTTAACAAACAAATCTTCTATTATTAGCTGACTTTGATGATCATTTGATTCTCTAAGATTATTCACATAATTTTAAATAAACCTTTTATTATATGAGAAAATGATCCAGTTTTCATTAGGGGTTTTTGATTGATTGAAGGCAAAAAATAATTGAGCATCGAAATCATGTAGGCAATGAATAAAGCACAAATGACAATATTCCTCAGCAACTTTTAATCGCATATTGTTTTTACCTGCTTTAACTAGTATCGCATTTTTATTATGTATGCTTTGAAAGCATACACAGAGAGAGAGAGAACTCTGCTATTAAAAAAAAGTTCAGCAGTCGACCACAACAAATCCTGTCGATACTGCTACGTTCAGTGATAGCGGAGTGGTCGGCTGTATGCAAGAAGACGAAGTGCCTTTAAAAGCAGTTGATAGCCCTTTTTCTTCTGCGTACTGTGCAAATGATAAACAGAGTCGTTTTTCCTTAATTTTTAAATACGCTTAATATTTGATTTAAAAAAGAAAGGGATTTCATTTCCTTGAACAATTAGAGGTACAGTTAAAATTAGACAAAAAAAATTTTAAAATATTCATGAAAACAATCGCATGGCTACTAAATTATAATAATGATGCTTTTTTTTAAAATTTTGAATGTTTTTTGAGAAGTATTAGTTTTGGATGTTATCTTTAATAAAGCTGAAAAATATTGCTACGAATGTTTCGTCAGTTAAAATTCTAATTAATATTTCAAAAGTTAGTTTCGAAGTGAACTTTTAGAGCATATATAGATGCTAAATATGACATACCTGTTTCACACTGTTTTGCTTAAAAAGCTCTTACAGGCAGGTAGAAACACACATAGATATTCTTCTCATTAGTAAAAGTGAGAGTATGGGCATATAGTTATTAAAACCATTCTAAATTACAATAGAGTATATATTGAAAATTTCACTTTTATGAATTATAGTTTGTCATAAATAAAATTTATCTATATAGTATGCATATTGACGGTGAATGTCGGTTTTTTTGAAGTAGCCTTTCGTCATTATAAAACTATTGCTGTAAGAGAATTAATGGTCATGTATGTAACCTTTCAATGTTAAAATAGTAGGTATTAGAGAAAAAATTAAAAAGATACTCAAGAAATATAATTAAATACAATGCTTGCATCAAACGCGATGTACTTAATTTTGATTTTATATTACGAATGTTTAAATTAAAGGGACTCGGTATCTCAAAACTTTTTCCATAATTTTTTATAAAATTATTAAATTTTGTGATAGATAGATGTTAATTGTGCAGAAACTTAGATTTCTAAAGTAATTTTCAGATTCAATAATTACAAATTTAAATATTTTAAATTTTTTTTAAAAAAATTAAGCATTTTTTTAAAAATTGATTTTTCTTGTACAATTTTTAAAATATTTTCTCCAAATTTTCTTTAAAGGGGCATCACAATGTATGTAACAGAATTAGTTATTGGATTTTTGATATCTGTATTAGTTTGTGAAGAAAAATGTTCCACAAAATTTTGTGAAATTTTTTGAAAAAAATAAGATTTTTTTTTGATCATTTTGAGAAAAAAAAATCTAATTAAAGTTTTTACAAATTCATCGCTAATTCTACTAGGCATACATTTAAGAGAGAGTAGAAAAAATTTCATGTAAATAGAATAAAATGTGATTGACTTTTAACATTTTGTAGCTGGCAGAATTTTGAAAAAAGCAAACTGAGAAAAACAGCTTTAAAGTTTTCAACACAATAAAACTATAATAAAAACAATTAATATGAAGTTAGTTTTTTTTCTGAGCAATAAACATGCCACTTGTAAGTGCTAAGATACCAATTTTATTAACATACAGTATTATCATATTTATTAATGGCCATTATCATATGTAGGAATTATTAGAAAAATTTTGGGGAAAAAGTACTAAATGTTCTTTTATTTTTTACTCAGTATTTTTTAACAGTAAAAATGGGTAATAAATGATCTTAAGTTCTGTTTATAAAATAACTAATAATACACAGCAAAAATTCTAGTCCATTTTATTGAAATTCAAATTAAATTAGCCGTTTTGAAGTGGGTAAATTTTCTAGACAATGCATGCGACGAAAAACAGATTAAAAAAAAAGTACAAAAGTATTCAATATGAAATAACTTATACAAGTACAAAATATTTTAAATGATATAATATAATTCAAACATAATTCTATGTAAGTGTTGTGTTAATCTGAAGTATATAGTAGAAGAAATCAAAACATTTATTGATATATGCAGTAACGACATATTTGGAAATGACAAAAACAAAAAAATACATTTTACAAATACTTTTATACCAAGGAAATACAATGTATTACTAGTCAATGTAATATGTAATATAATGTGCTTTTCTGTGCAAAACACTAATAAGATTTATTGATTCAATTTTAATTATCAATTGAGTTTATCATCATCAGCACAATTTGAAGAGGAAGTCGAGTTGTTTTTTCCCAATAGCTGCATGTAACTTACAGTTCATATAGAAAATCTTTTAAACAATATATATTATAATACAAACATAATTCTATAAACGTTTTGTGTTAATCTGGAATACATAGATGAAGTAATCAAAGCAGTAATTGACATAAGCAGTAATGACATATTTGAAAGTGATAAAAAAAGTATACAAATATTTGTATAGCAAGACAATAAAGTGTATTATTATTCAATGCAATGCATAATATAATATATTTTACTGTTCAAAACACTTATAAAATTTACTGATTCAATTTTAATTCTCAATTCAGTTAATCATCAGCATAATTTGAAGTGGTAATAGAGTTGATTTTTTCACAACAATCGTTGCATATAACTTTCATATAAAAAACCAGATTTAGCCCCCTACTTCAAATTCACAGCGTTTTTAAGGAAGTTTGGGTAAACTACATTGCAAAACAATTTTGAAATGTCTTTTTTTGATACAAAAATATATGTTTTCTTTCAAATAAATATGTTTTATTATCTAGTTTTGATTTCATTGTATCTGACAATCGTGAATTTCAATCGGTTTAATTTAGTAAATTTGATTCAATCACAGGTACATTGAGATGTTTTGATTCCTTCCTTTACATTTTTTTTATTCATAGCAAGAGAATGGGATTTCCTTTAATTGAAAGGCATTTCCAAAACGAAATAAAAAGCAGGTAAGCAATAAATAAATTCTGTAGTCTTGTAAAGCACAGCTTTGATTTCAAAATGGTTATAATAACAAGTGCGAAATTCATTCAAAATGAAGAACGAAAGCAGTAAAACCATATACAAACACAGATTTTAAAGTTACAGTTGCAAATAAGTTTCCTATTTTTTATTTCATGGAAAAAATTAAATGGCTTGGCTACTCGCACATGAAATAAGTTTGATGTAAACACAAAAAGTGGGCGTGGTACCTGATATCGCGTTAGACAAAATAACTCTATACCTCGCTAAATACTTGTCGGATTGTTTTGAAATTTTCAGATTAATAAGTTAAAGGTTTAAGGATCAATATTCTCTAAAAATTAGAAAATCAATATTTTCCTCGAATTTCGAAATTTTTTAGGTACCAGGTCCCTTTACTCTGAGAAATGTTCAAAAACACTTTTCTTAAAGGATGAATTCTGAACACCCTTTTCCTTATTTTTCTGAAAGATAATTAGTTGCACTCTGTCTTCCTTGATACAATTATCCATTCATTCTCTAAAGCCAATGATTAAATTTTTCATAGATTCTCTAAAGATAGTAATATAATTTTTCATAGATCCAATAAATATAATACTAAAATATTTTATAGATTTTTCTGAGGGTTATACTATAATTTTTCCTAGATTAAAGATAATAGAGATTTTCTAAAAATAATATGGTTTTTAATAGATTCTCTAATGATCTTTATTATCCTTTATTGTTTCAATGTAATTGGAATTAAAATCTAATTGCTTACAAAAAGCCATGTTTCATTTATGTCATTAACATAAATTTCAGTAAAAATGTTTTGTTATTTTTTTTAATTTCAGGAATATACCATTATATAAATATTAATTTTTTATTCAGTAAAAATGTATTGATTGTAAACAAAGCATTATGAATGCAGAAAAAATAAATAATTGTCGGCATAAAATATAGTATTTATAAAATGTAAATAAAATATAGTAATTATAATTAAGGGATTTTTCTTTCTTAGGGAACATCATTATTCCTCCAGGTTGGAAAATTTATTAACTATGATAAATTATTTTTATAAAATGTTATCATAATTTCTTTTAAGTTTTAATTTGCAAAAACATTACCTCCATTTCCATTTTTTTTGTAAAACAGAAGTTTTGAGGTAGATAATTAGTTCCTGACAAGTTCTTAATTTGTTTAGTTGAAAAATGTCAATTTTAGCTGTTTGATGTATCAAAACCACGAAAAATTAAACGTTTTTTTATTTGAAGCATCGGAATTAAGTTAAATTACTTTTGGTAATTACTAGAATTAAAGAAAAATAATTTTTTCCTTGACTTTAAGAGATGTTTAGCGTCACTTTTAACTTCAATAAAATGAAATGCTACTTAGGTTCTTCACCTATAACAGTGTTCCATTTAGTTGCTGTAAGTAATCAATATACTCATAATCTACTACGCTAAAGAGTGTTTTAACAACCAATTTTTGGCAGCATTAAATAATCTTTTCTTTGATGTATAATGAAATGACGATGCTTATCTTGATGTAAATTAAAATGCGGTCCAAGAGGTTGGCATAATATACAGAGTGGACAAAAGTCTGGAAAAACTTTAAAAAATCAAAGGACACAAAAAATAACCAAAATAAAAAATGGTTTGAAAGTTTAGCATTGATATGTCACTAAAATTTTTAAGACCAGAAAAAATAAAATAAAAATAAAAACAGTGAACAGATGACTCTGACACAACGGCTTCGTTGGAAATATGCAAATAAGAAAAGCGATCATAAATATTTACGATCTTGAATCAGAACTAGTTCTCCGTTACATGCCATATAAGTGAACAAGGATGTTGAGTGAGAAAAGTAAAGCTTTATTTGTGAAGATTTTTTACATGAATCAGGAGTCAGCGATTATTTCTCTTCATAAATTCCTACTTCAGAAAAATGGGAGGACTGAAAAAATACATTTAATAGCAGCAGGTCTAATAAAGCTTGTATAACGATTTGAGGAAACTGGATCACTCTCGTAAAAGCTCCGAACGACCAAGACTAAGGCAGACTGTTTCAGCCCGTTTAGAAACCAAAATGAGAACTTAGCGTTAGAATCCACTGCAGGGACTAGAAGTGCATGGGGAGCTGACACAAACTAACTTGCCATGTCCTTCTGGTTTTCCAGATCTGACACCAGCAGATTTTTGGCTATGGGGACATTTAAAATTCCAATTGTATCCATCCTGTCCATCCAATCTGAAATCAAAGATGTTTTCCATCGGAAGTTGTCATGTATACAGCCGGACATCCTGCATTCTGCCGTTGCTGGATTTTGATCCGCCAATAATGTGTTATTACCTGTGATAATAGACACGTGTAACATGCATTAGTATAACAAATGTTTAGGTAACATTTGTATTTGCATTTTTTTCACTTATGTACTAAATCCAACCTATCGACGATTCTTTGATTATTGCATACCACGGAAGTATATGTAAGTTCCAATTTAATTTTTTTAATCCCTTTTTCCTTTTTTTATTTGCATGATCTTGAGAAAGTTTATTTTAAAATCTCATTGGCAAACAAATGAGTTTCTTGTGTTATCATTATAGGAAAGTATTGATGGAGAAGAAAAAATGTCTTTCTTCTAATCCGTAATTCATATTTCGAATGAACAGACATTTATTTATTTCGGATCTTGTTAAAATATTTATAATTTTGCTATAAAATGACTTTTATTTTGTTAGGTTTTTCGCAGTCATTAAGGCATAGAAAAATAATTTTTAATAATGCTTTCACTGAACATATTATATCAGTAAACATATTTTTAAATTTATTATTCCTTTCTGTAAACATATTTTTAAATTTACTATTCCTTTCGGTAAACATAATTTTAAATTTAGTATTCCTTTCGGGAAACATATTGTTACAGATTTCTTATATTAATCCTTAAAAATCCGTCGGGTTCATTTTTACCTCTTAGTATATAGTGGTTGTGTATGGTGTTAGAGATGATGATGACTCACACAGAATGATCAGTCCTTTAGTTGACGAACACAACACAGACGTTTATTAACAGGAAGAGGACAGGACAGCACAAAGACGACAATTATTTACACTACTATGTACAGGAGACAAATATTTACAGCAGAGACGTACACACAGGACTGCACACTGTAGATAGTAGTCCATAGGCAGAAATTCTGTAGTGACAATGTCCACAGAGCGGCCAGACAGGATTCAGCCGGAGAGGGAATCTTTAAGGGATTCGCTTTACACCTCCTGGGTCTCTCCAGAACAGGCTGAACTATTCCTTTGTCTCTTCTTGCCTTTGCTGTCGACTCACTACTTAGCACAACGGGACTACTCCTTAGTTCGGGACAATTCCGTTCCTGACGACGGCACAACGGGCTACTACACACGACGCAGACTTCGTCTGTATATGCCACACAGAGACTAGCAGTCCTCCGTTCAGGACTCCACAGTTCAAGACCTCTCTCTCTCTCTTAGGTCTTCTCGATAAATTCCACAGCGCTTCTTGTCTTCTTCGTTGAACACTAGGCCGTTTAGCTTCGGCTTCTTTCCACTGCCGCACTTCGGCTTGACTCCACTTGATTCTTCTTCAGATCTCCTTTCCTTTTTCTTCGCTGCTTCGCTTCGACTTTATCCGACTCGATTCATTTACTCACTGGAGTCCTCTTCCTTATATATACCGGTGGTAGTCGGAGCTAACATTTTTTGGACCAATCAGGAGCGTTCTAGCTGGATCTCGGCTCCTAGTTGACGGATCGGGAAAATTCTCGATGTTTAAGGTACTTTCCATTTTGTCGTCAAAGTCGCCAAATTCGTCGCCAAGTTGCCAAATGTTCGCCAAGCCTTGGGACCTCTGACGTCACACCCATTCACTATTCAATACACATTACTGTCAATCTGTCTTCCTTATATTGACAGTATTAGCACGGGAAAGCAAAACCACAGGTTCGTAACATTGCTCCCCTCTTCAAAGACTGACGTCCCGGCAGTCCCAGTTCAATTCACCGGCTGATGTAAACAATCTTCATTCTGGAGTTGGGCGACTTCACACATTCGGTGATGACATCCTTACTCAATTGGCGACAGCTATAGATCCGTCCATATCTTCACATTGATGTTGTTCTAAGTCTTCTTCTCCGTTTCGGATTGTACATCCAGACCTGGTTTCGCTCCTTGAAATGTAAGATGTCCCATGGAGCCAAACATCCTATCGTAATGGAATTCTCCTGGACGAATTTCCTAAAAGCTAGTCGGTTGGTTATTTTAAATTTCTTCCATCGAACTAACCTAGAATCAGAATGATCCCATAGTGTCTTCCAGAGTCCACTTTTAAGCCAGGGTTTCGTATTCGTGGAGAAAGTTCTCATGGGAATACGTCCGCTTATTCCCGACTCATTTTCGACACTCGAGAACTCTAAAAAGTTCTCTCCACAGGTTCGTCTCTAAAGTACTCCTGGTTTTGCTGGAAGGATTCTTCTACGACGATGAAATTTGACCGGGCACACAGAAGATTCGCTGGCTCCTCTTTGCATGATATTCCTTGCAGACTCCACAACAGGGTCGGATTCTTGAAGGAAATATAGGCCGAAATTACAAGGATTAGCGATTCCAGCTACGTAGTCATCATCCGTGTCACTCTGTAAGGAGCTACTAAGAGGCTTGCATAAAGGTTGTCCCGTCAACCTCTGAGACGAATTAATTTCAGACCGAGTCGCATCAGCTGCTACATCCGTAAGCATAGAGCACGAGTCACCACTGCCGGACCCGTCCAAAGAGAGTTCATCTTCTTCGTATACAAGCTCCTGAGCTTCCGATTCCGCTTCAGGGGAATTCTTTGAAGACTGTTTCAGCTCCACAATTACTTTACAATCTTCCTTTTCATGACTCTCCGTATTGAACTTCAGTTCCTCCTCAGAATTGATAAGCTCCTTTTGGATGACACCGGCCTCCATCCGATCTTCGGCCTTTTCCTCCTCCACTTGACTCTCGACGCTTCCTCTAATTTCTTCTGTGCCATCTTGCACGTCTTCATTTTTATTACCTTTATCTTCTATAATTTCCTTCCATGACGAAATTTCTTTAATTCTCTCGTCATTTCTCTATGTCTAGCTATCAGTTCTTTTTGTCCGGCTTTTATTTCTTGCACAAATTTCTCTTGAGCAGCTCGTTTCTCTTCCATCATTTCTTTCATGAAAGCAATAAGTTGATCGAACTTCTCATTTTCTGATTCAGCCATTTTTTTTTATCTTGGGATGTCGTCAGCACCATACACTGTTGACCACTACCCCACTTCTGACACCAAATTGTTACGGATTTTCTATATCCTATTCGATTGATTGACTTCACCCGATGGATTTACGCTGGTATGTACAGGAGACAACTATTTATAGCAGAGACGTACACACAGGACAGCACACTGTAGATAGAAGTCCACAGGCAGAAATTCTGTAGTGACAATGTCCACAGTGCGGCCAGACAGGATTCAGCCGGAGAGGGAATTTTTAAGGGATTCGCTTTACACCTCCTGGGTCTCTCCAGAACAGGCTGAACTATTCCTTTGTCTCTTCTTGCCTTTGCTGTCGACTCACTACTTAGCACAACGGGACTACTCCTTAGTTCGGGACTGCTCCGTTCCCGACGACGGCACAACGGGCTACTACACACGACGCAGGCTTCGTCAGTATATGCCACACAGAGATTAGCGGTCCTCCGTTCAGGACTCCACAGTTCAAGACCTCTCTCTCTCTCTTAAGTCTTCCCGATTAATTCCACAGCACTTCTTGTCTTCTTCGTTGAACACTAGGCCGTTTAGCTTCGGCTTCTTTCCACTGCCGCACTTCGGCTTGACTCCACTTGATTCTTCTTCAGATCTCCTTTCCTTTTTCTTCGCTGCTTCGCTTCGACTTTATCCGACTCGATTCATTTACTCACTGGAGCCCTCTTCCTTATATATACCTTTGGTAGGCGGGGCTAACATTTTCTGGACCAATCAAGAGCGTTCTAGCTGGATCTCGGCTCCTAGTGGACGGATCGGGAAAATTCTCGATGTTTCAGGTACTTTCCATTTTGTCGCCAAAGTCGCCAAATTCGTCGCCAAGTTTGTCGCGAAGCCTTGGGACCTCTGACGTCACACCCATTCACTATTCAATACACATTACTGTCAATCTGTCTTCCTTATATTGACAGTATTAGCGCGGGAAAGCAAAACCACAGGTTCGTAACAATATTTTTAAATTTATTTTCCCAGTATAAACCATAAGATTTTTTAAAACAACGTAATTCATCCTTTTAAACAATAACCATCATATTAAGACATAATTTCTTTCATAGAGTATAAACTATAATTCCATGTTTTTTCTATTTAAAAACATATGTTTAGATAATAACGTGCTACATCTTCATCTATGAACTATTATGTTCGATTTCCATTTGTCAGTGTACAAAGCATTTAAAAACAAACAAGTAAGTAAAATAATTGCATAAATTGCAAGAAGTTTGAAAGCGAAAAGGCAGGAAACGACAATGAGTTTAGATGCAAATTTTCTTCAATGCATACGCTATAAACCTAAGAACTACGATCCCATTGAATAAAGAGCCGAATTATTTCTTTTCCCCGAAATACCTGTGGGAGTGACGGGAACTTCATTCACAGCGACCTTGAGTTCACCCTCCAAGTTGAAGTGTTACCCTTTTAGAGGTTTTTTCAGGGACTAATGAAAATCGCAAGGTGAGATGTCCGAACTGTAAGACGAATGGCCCACCTGCTCCCTCTTATACTTGACAATGTCCGTATGTGTGACCGTATAGACGTGTACAGGTGCGTTATCATGGGTCAGAACCACACCCTCCATGAGTAGTCCTGGTCTCATGTTCTTGATGAACTGCCTAGTTTTCGGGAGGGTCTCACAGAACACGTCGAGTTTAGGGTTTTTCTTTCTTCGCGTAATTTAACAAAAGTGAACATTGGGTGGTGAACTCAAGGACCTTGTGAAGGACTGGATCTGGTCACGGCCACAGGAATTCTGGAACCAAAGAATTCTCCGGCTCAGTAATCGATGGGATCTTTGTGTTGTATACACAAAGTATGATAAATCTTCATTTATACCCACAATGTCATTTCATATCTTTTCATTTGAACAACCATAATAATTTGTAAAAATACTAAGAAACACTCTTTCTAATAAGTAAAAAAAATTATCTCACTTGTAGAGTATATTGATGATAAGGATACAATGGTAGCTATATTTATATAATGAATCTAATATTCAGTATTTTTTTTTGCATGCAGATGGGGATTGAAATTATTTTGCCAATATGTTGAAAAATATTCACATTTTTTGTGAAACTCTTCCAGTTATTATAAGAAGATATTTTTTTTTATTAAATTTATCTAAACTGTATTCAACTAATTTTTGAAAATTAGGTTATATTATATTTTTTTAATTAGATTAGATTATCTATTATTTATTTGAAATAACTTTCAGACAAATCAATCCAACCCACGCAAAAAGAGGAATACATCGATTTCAGCTTTTTATTGAAAATAATATAATGACAAAAATGCTCAGTAGTTAACGTTAATTGAAATAACTATAATTATAAAAATTAAAATGAAGCTTATTTACAACTGACAGACAATCCAATTCAATTCATTCCAATTAAGGCAATTTAAATTGAAGAAAAAATTAGTAAATAAATTGAACTGCAAATAAAAATTACAGAAATGATATTTACGGGAGATTCGAACATTTAGTTTGATGAATAGTTCCATGGAACTTCTAATTTATTGAAAACATTTGATTGAATATAATGCAGTGATAATATGCATGCAGAACATGCCTTTATTATTGCTGCAATGAGATGGAATATACATATACAGTATTGATAAATTATTAGGAAATTAATAAGAAATATATTCACATTTTTTTATTTATTTTAATTTATTGAAATTATGAAAAAATGTTATAGAATGAAAACTAATAATTATTAAAATTTCATAACTGATATTTATTAAAATGTTATTGCTTAAAATTATGTACAAATAGATTTTTGCAGTAATTTGTACTAAAGTAAGAGAGGAACCACTTAAAATGCATAATTAATTCTCAGTTTACCTTATGAGGAGCTTCTCTTTTAGATGTTCTTTCAGGGGACCAAACACACGTAAATCATAAGGTGATATGTCTGGGCTGTTGGGAGGATGTTTGAAATTCTTCCATTTGAACTTAGTTATGCATGTGTAGTCATGGAGAGGAGTGAACACGCGCTATCAGGGAGTAGAGCCACACCCTTCGTAAGTAGTCATTATCTTTTATTAAATATTAAAACTATGAAAACTGATAATTATTAAAATGTCATTGCTTAAAATTGTGTACGAATAGATTTTTGCAATAATTTGTATCAAAGTAAAATAGAAACCACTTAAAATGCATAATTAATTCACAGAATAAATTTTTATCAAATAATAAATTAATTTTAATAAATAATCTTATTCAAACAGGGTATAACAGCCAATAATAAAACATGAATCAAATATAATAATAATAAATGGGGCTTGCAGATCATTTTTGGTTAAAATTTTTACAACATATTCTTCAATTTACAGGTGGCATTAAAGCATACAACAGGTGTTAAAAGGAAAATGTTTGAGACAATACAATAAGTATAAAGCAAAACTTCATTCAAAATATATACCACAGGCTTGAGCAGAGCGATCTCATTGATTAATGAGACGAATGCTTCCTTGTTCTCATGATTCCGGTGGCCATGACGTAACCCAGTCCTTCACAACGTCCTTGAGTTTACCGTGTGAGAAGCTTCCCTTTGAGATGTTTTTTCAGGGCACCAAACACACGTAAATGACAAGGTGATATGTCCGGGCTGTAGGGGGGATCTTTGAGCTTCTTCCATTTTAACTTAGCTATGCTTGTGTAGTCATGGAGAGGAGTGAACACGTCCTATCATGGAGCAGAGCCACACCCTTCGTAAGTAGGCATGATCTTTTATATTTGATGGACCTACGTTGTCTTCGGATTATCTCACAGTACACATCGGAGTGAATGGTTATTTTGTGCTCGATGTATCATGTTTCCACATTTGCTGCCACTTCAATTGGAAGGAGATCTTTATAAGAATATATAATCTCTCCTGCCCATGAGGGAGCCTGCGCATACTCCGATCTAGGCCGGAGACTCCAATCGTATCTCTAGTTGTTTCACTATATTCTCCTATAGTCGTATAACTAAATACGTTAATGGCTAAATTGTTAAAACATTTTGTGCCTTTTCATTTGAACACCTCTTGTATATGCACAACCTTATTAGAAATTACTTTGTTCAATTACTAAGATTTTATTACATTTTTTTTGAAAACATCTGTTGATGATTACATGAATTGAAAATTTCAAGCAACTAAATATGAGAAACGAATTTAAAGTCAAAAACATACCTTGAATAAAATGGCATTTTTTACCTTAATGGAGGAGGAATCTAACTATTTTATTATGTCTAGACTTTTAGAAAAATAAATTAAAGCTTTCATCAATTTACGAAATTAAAGAAAAGAAAAACGTAGACTCGAATTTTATACCTTAGTCTAACGGATACTGCAGAATCTTAAATACTTTACGAGAAAAATTTAGCCTCAGAAAGTAATAAAATAGCCTCTTTTATTTATTTCCCGTGTCACAATCAGCGATCTGAAAACTAATAAAAATCCTGATTATTGGCAAAGACCGATAAAAAAAACATTGAATAATGATGCTTAGAGTTTGTTTTAAAATGTAACTGAAATATAAATTTTTCTTTGGAAAACAAAACATCCACTTAGATTTATTTTTTGCTAGATGATAAAGTATTTTATTTAAATTTATTTTAAGCATTATGATACGGACAAGAATATGAAGGGCAATTATGTATTTAATTTTAATTTTTTTCCATATAATTATTACTTGTTTTACAACTCAAAATAAATAATAGCAGCAAGAGAAATGAATTTACTTAGCTTAAAAGATTATTTTAGTCTTCAAATGCAGTCTACTATTATAATTAAAACTTATATCATGTATTTCCAGTTGAAATTTTATTTTATCTTTTTTCACAATTCAATGAATAAAGAAATAAAACTTTCTCTGATCCAAAGTAATCTTCTCTCACCGAAATCCTTATGACTTAACATTATATGAGATTTCATAAAAGTTCTGTCCTACTTAAGGCACTTTATTGATTTAATTAATATTTTTTCTGCAAAATCTGTGACTACAAAATCGAATATCGACACTCTTAGCAATGGATACTTTTTTACAAATTTTATTAGTAAAACAAATGGCTAAACCTATTTAGATGAATTGCACTGTCTTATGATTTTATGAATAATGCTGTTTTAGTGAAACAGTTGCTTTGGTCTTCGCAATATCACAGAAAACTTTTGTTTGTTGTTTACCCTCCCCCCTTGAATTGAACACCAATTCAAATCAAGACAAGAGATCGGGGAAAGAGGAATTCAGTAGTTTCTAAGAGTAAAGATCTGAAGCACACGAGGGCAGAAGTCTCACTTCATCTCATATGATGATGACACAACACGTTTACACAACCTCTTTTTTACAGGTGTGGGGGGAGGTCTCATTCACTCACCTCACAAATAGAACAGCAATGCCCAAACCAGGAATCAAACTCGGGACACTCAGATTATGGGGAAGACGAGGTAATTTTTATCAGTTTTTATTATCATATACAGTTTGGTAACTTTTCTAAATACCTTTTTTCTATAATTTTACATATTTATATTCTAAATTAAATAAAGCTACCATGTTGTTCTCATTAAAAGAGAACTTACAGTTTGAAGTTACAAAAGGTACACGTATGTGATAGGTGAGGCTATTCTATTCTGAATAAGCAAAAACGGCAATAAAAGTCCTTCTTTTTTATATAAAAGATTCCACGTATCCGTCTATCCCTGTCATGATAAAAAATATAGCTTGCTAATAGAAAAAAAAACAATTAATATTTGTGAATAAATATGTTTCAAATACATTCTTTCCCTCTCATAATTTATAAGTTTACTGCCAGTCATTATTGTCCGAACCTTTCTTTTTTCTCGCCTTCCGGCAATAAGAATGAAAATTGTCAGAGGAAAAAATTAGCTTTGAAACTTTGGATGATGTATGCAGGAGTTGAAAACGGCTTTGAATACATAAGTTTATTTTCCTCTCTTTTTGAAGAGTACACAATCGTGAACAAATATAACGTAAATTAAAGTGTTCCGAATACAGATGATGTATGTAGGAAATGCAAACACGGCATGCAGAGCTGTTTCTCTTTTGTGAATTTTGACAAGCAATTTGTTTCTGGGGAAACAAAGATAACATTATCCAAGTTTATTTTTATTTTATGAATGCATTAATTATTATTCAGTTGAGATGAATACCGATTTTAAAATAATCTTGGAATTTTAATGAAAGCAATTTACTAGTTATTTTCTGAGAAATTCTATTTTAAGGCAACATTCTATGGCGAGTGCTAAACTATTTCTTTGTGTATAAAGTGGCTCAATTATATGCTTCTAGTTTATTATTTTTAAATGCAAATTTCAGAGATGTTCTGAACCTTAATGTGATTTAGTAGATTATTGTTTCGCAAAAAATTTTAGAAATTACTATGTATCCCACTTAACGTTAATGTGTTTCATTTACTTTCTATTAAGTAGATACTTTATATTAATGAAAAAACCGACAGCTTTATTTCAACATCAAATTATAATATACTGAATGGATGAATGCCTAGTTGGCACAGTACAATTTTGCAATACAGTCAGTATAGAAAAAGTTTAAATGATATTTGTATATCATTTATATTCCTGTTTTTGCAAATTGTTGCTGAATATTTAAAATTTACAAAATCTTATTTTCTCAGAGAACAAATGTTTTACATTTAAATTGTATTATAAAAAATAAAATCTTGAATATTATAAAATTATAGAACAAAACATTTTACATATAATGAAACCAAAGTTCACAAAAATATTAATTCCGGATAGTGATGAAATAAAATTGTTTTTAATTAGAAAACAATTCCAAAATAATTTTTTCAAAAACATAATACAAACCCATATTTTGAATAATTTTAATATACTTTCAATATAAAAGTATAGATATTTGTGATATATGGAAATTTGAATAATTTATTTTTCAAATAAATGTTTCCATTAGATTTTTTTATTGAGGTGAATAAAGTGAATATTGAGTTCAAATAATAAATTTATGTATTAATTGAATTTTGTTTCTTTAAACATTAAATTTTTAATGAAATTAATTATTAGTTTTTAGATTGTATATGTTTTATTAATTTCAATTAATTAATTAGTTAATTAATAAGGTTTCAAATTATGTTAAAACATAAATCTTTTAGTTTAATAAAATTTCAACATAAATGATATTACTTTCTTTTTACGTCTTTAAATTTAAGTAACTACACCAGATGAATGGAAATTCAAAACATTATGATAATACGAAGGTAGGAAAATTATAAATTTGTGTAATTGATATTGTAAAATTATTTTTCGTTGACAGACAAACAAGTTGAATTTTCATTTTATAAAATATACATACAATTTATTTTCATAAATTTTTAATAGACAGCTTTCCGAATAAATAAAGAAGCAACGAATGCGCTTAGGTTTTATATAAATGATTCTTCCCCTAAGTTTTCTTTCAAGTGAAATCCAGAATTCATTAGCTACTATTTACTAAAAAAAGAAGAAAATATCACAATATATGTCAAGAAAAATGTAACAGTTAAAGTTTTTAATTTAAAGAGTTTATTTTTATTTTTATTTCTTCTATAGCAGTGAAAATGAATAAATTGTTAACTCGACATATTTTCGTATAAACAAAAGCTCCTTTTGGGCTAATTTTATAAACAGCACGATGCATTTTTCTTGTCAATCTTTTGTTTTCAAAGAAAAAACTGCAAGCAATGTGACATAAATGCATATCACGAAAAAAGAACTCTTTTCAAATATTAAAGATAAAAATCGCTTTTTTAAACTCCTCATACTTATGCAATTTGGGATGTTTACTAATTAACAAGTATCTCGCTGGAAATATTTAAAAGAACCTGCGAAAAATTTGGGTTTCTATTCAAGTGCTGAAA
>JAPMOQ010041213.1:27409-76601 GCA_026543055.1 Argiope trifasciata | reverse complement strand
CTAAAGAATCTCGCTAAGTGGAACTGTAAGCCTTCTCATTATCGTTGTAATATAACTAATAATTTTTCATGACTATAGCTACGGTGGGTCTAAAGGTAATGGAGCTGTAGGATAAAAACATAATGCGACACAAAAACATAAGTTGAGATATAAATACAAAAAAAGATAAAGGAAATAGAAAAGAATAGAATGGAATATTTTTCTGCTGTAAGAAAAGATTCTGGTGATCTACATATGCATACAAATAGATAATTTGATTGTTTAGAAAATAAGTAAATTTATTTTTTCTTTTTAACTTTCAAGCTAAATTATTCAATTTCTACATTATATTTTTTTATGTAGTACTAGAGATTTTTTATTATTTATTCGACTATTTATTATTTAAATTATCTAATCACACAGATTTGAAATCTTTGAGTTATAGTATTTGAATAATTTCCCTGTAAAATAAAAATTTTCCCCAGTGTTTTTAGTAATTTCAAACCCTAAATAATGTATTTTGACGATATTTTATAACAAACATGTATACGTATGCACGCACAAAAGTATTTAATGTGCACAATATCATTTTTATTCAGTAATCACTAATCTAAATAATAATAACAAAGAAATACTCGTATATCCTAATCTATAACACATTGTTTTATCAAGTATATTTTGCTTTGTACTCAAAAGAAAATAAAAATCAAAGGAAGTGAAAAAAAAACTTTATCGCGAATTATTTCGATAAAAATCCTATACCTTTCCTTTCTTATAAGTTAGTTTAGTTTAATTTAATTATAAGAACGTTCTGTTTCAAAACAGCATCAGGGCTACTTAAGGAAGGATCTTGAAATTTTGAATAACGGTCAGATGACAGGGACGAAGAACTGGAACTCCCCTCTTCAAACTTCACACGATACGAGTGTGAGGACTTCTATCTCCAACTGATTTAATGTGTATCAGACTCGCTTACACGAAGGCTCTTCGGTGGAATCGGTTCTTAATCTTCGGGTTCCAAAGCTCAGAACAGATCACCTTTCTTATAAGTTCCTTCTTTTCTTTCTTATTCTTGGATACACTAGCAAACGTGCTTCGCCACGTTGACAAACAGAAATTATGAAATATAGATTCCTTGGTGTAAATCTTGCATTTTAAAAAAATCTATAAGGCAACCATGCATTTTGGACAATTTTGTTTCGATTCAATTAAAATCGAATTTTCGTGGTGCAGTTCACATGATCAAATACCAAATATCAGTGTAAATGGGAAAGTACACAGTCAATATGCAGTCGATATACAGCCAACGTTTTGAAAAATTTACTTTAGAGTTGGATAAGCTTAATGTTTTAGATACTTAACTTGTAAATCAAATTTTAACTGTCTAGTGGTTTGTAAGTTTCCAATTTACCTACAATCGAAGGACCAGGTAGAATATTCCAAAAAATGAATTTTGTTCTAGATTTAATTGAAGTTTACAAATTTAGTCTTAAATCCATATACCGAATTTCACATCTTAATTCAAAACTTTTTAGAATTTTGTGTTTACAAACAGGCAGATGGACATAGTCATATCACTGACTTTCCGACACACCCTAAGACACACGATAATAAACACTGAATGACAGGACCGCTGCATAAGCAACACTTACAGAAACTGCTGTTGAGTCCTAAGGGCCATCACCGGCCATGGTACAGCCCTTCCCTGAGGAAGTACATTCCGTCATCGAATAGGAGGAGCTATACCCCCACCGTTTCGTGTAATCTCCAGGGTGGAGAAATCCAACCATCGTACTGGAAGCCTCTCATCCTCATTTCGAGGTGTACAGCCTGGGAGGCAGGTAGATAGAAATAATGGCTAAATTGTTTGTTTTGAAAAATTATAGATCTGAAGCAAGAAGATTCGTTAACATTTTAAACTCTAACTTTTCTATAATTACAATACTTTCTTTCTGTAACGCTTATAAAAAGAGTAAAAAGCAGAACTAATCACACTTTTTTTCTTTGTAATTTAATTACTCAATGTAAATTCAATCTGGACTATGTTTTAATTATATTACTTTCTGTATCACATCCACCAGCCACAAATTATCAAATTATCTATGTCAACAAAACCGCATATTAAATTCTGGACCACTTGGCAGTTCACTACAGTCTGAATATTCTTGTAGACGGAACACAGTCAAACAACTTAATTATATTGGATGGTAAGGTAATGAATTTTCCATTATCATGATTGGTTTCTAAGGTAATTGAATCTTCAATAGAAATTTAATGTGAAAATACACTGAGATTCTAGCAGGATATTGCTTCAAATCGAGAATTACAAAAAAAAAATTATAAACTAATATACATATATATATTCAAATTAAATTTTAGAATTCCCTTTAATTAAATTTTTAGCTGAAAAATATGTTTTTCTTAAAATTTCCTTGTCTGGTAGGTCAGACCTCCCATTTTCGAGAAAAGATAAATTGTTTTGCGAAAAGTCTGAACCACAAGAAATAAAAATTTAAAAACAATTCGCCAATGTGATCAGTAACAATCTTTTTAAAGTAGCCGGATACCTTAAATGCAGGAATGTAATTAATCCACAGGTATCAGAAAAACAATTGTGAATTTTTGATGTAATTTTTTCTGACCAATCAAAATACTGCACAGAACTACAATTGAAATCCCAAAAACCTGAAAAAATTGTATATTCTTACTTCATAATGTGTTTACATATTTTTGAATGTTTAAAGTGAAGGTTTTGTTTTGCTGCATTAACGTCCTGCTTAAAAAAAACGCTAAAGCTATTTTGGGACAAGAATCGTAATTTTGAACCGCGGTCATTTGACGAGGATAACACATGATCTGTCACCCATATATCCTAAATTTTACTCCACACTAGCAGGATGATATTTGCGTGCACACGACACTCTTGTACGATGGTTCTTTGTTGGATTGAACCTCGAATCTGAAACTCTAATTTTCGGATTAAGAGACCTTACCACTTGGCAACCGCATAAAACAAAGAAGACCATTGATAGATTTTGATACTTCAAATGTTAAATCTCTGTGCTCAATTTATCCTTGCAAGTCTCTCCATCTTATAGATATCGCGTTAACATTATTTGGATATCAGAGATGGTTTAATTTGCTCTTAAATGGTTTCGGCTAAAACTTGATGGAAATTTACAGATTTGGTATAAAAACGAAATTTCATGCATGTAGCGCAAAGGATTTTAAGTATAGGGTTCAAAGATATATAAATATAATTCCAGATAAGCGTTTTTCAAATGTAAACGATTTTGAAAATGGAGATTCGACAAATTCTCTTGTTCGTTTTTTTTTTTTTTTTTTTCAAAATTTCTATACTTTTCCATTTAATTCTCTGTAATTAACATCTAAACATAGTGCTCTAATTTAAAATGAGTAAATAAAATTTCTAGCACTCTTATCCATAATTTTACATAATAGATATTTAAAAAGAAGAAAATGTGCAGAGCAAGCGATTAATCACTTTTTTGAGAAACAAACAAAACAAACTTTTTTTTAAACTTTCGAATCGAAATCTTTATTGTCTAAACAAAACAAAAATAAAATAGTTGTGAAATATTTCTTTCCCGATTCAAGTTGTTCTGTTAAAGTAATTCTAGTTTCTCTCCGCTACTAAAGTTAGAGAATGTGAAGAAAATAATAGAATATTTTTGAGAAAAAGCTAATAGTTTCCACCTTCAAACATAAATAGTTTGTTTTTGCTCTTTTCTTTTTCCGTAGTAGCAAAAGTTCACGAACTGTTAACTCGAAATAGTTCCTTGCGTAACGAACAAAAGCTCCTTCGGGGCATATTTTGAAGAACACTTAAGGCTCTTTATCGTGTTCAAGCTTTTGTTTAGGAAGAAAACTGTGCAAACAATATTACATAACTGTAAATTAAGAAGAAAGTAAATTCTCAAGTATAAAAAAAATCATGTTAATTTATATTTTCACTTTGGTTGGTTTGAATACTGACCAAAATTAGAAAGTCTCTGGTTTTAAATACATTTTTTATCAAAAAAAAAAAAGAATTGATTTGTAACATTCAGATTTTTTTATCAGTTTCCTCCATTAATAATTTTCGAAGGATAAATATGCTGAAATGAAATCTATACATATTGCGTCAAAAAATATATATGCTGTCATAGTTGGACAGAAGTAGTTTAAACAATCATAGAAAGTTTATATTTTACAAAGTTCAATTACAGGAAGTAGAAAGCTTACAGTCCAATTTGAAACATAAATGCACTCTCTGATGCAAATGTGATTACTGTTCCAAATGACTGCATCAGAATCATTAGATTGCTGAATATGAGTCAACAAAGATTCCATTCATCGTATTGACGTGTCCGATGGGATTTCTGCGCACACCGCTTGAATCTCATTAGAAAGTTTGACTAGGGGTCGTGGTGTACGTCTGTACACCTAATCTTTTACTGTGCTTCACAAAAGAAATCCAGAGACATTAATTAAGTGATGACGATCCAGACCGAAGGTCAGATTTTTGGGACTGATTTCAGGAGGTGAGACGTGAACTGGGATTTAGGGGTAGCATAACTTGGTCGGTGTACAAACGTAAACAAGTAAACTAAACACACTTTGGCAAGATATTCATGCGATGCGTGCAGAAACCCCATTGGATACGTTGGTTCAGTATTGGTACTCAGCAACATATTGATTCTGAAGGTCACCATTTGGAACACTAACCACATTTACATCAGCAAGTGCATTTATGCTTGAAATTGAAATTCAATCATTAATTGAGGACGTGCGTTCGATGATACTGCTAGTGATAGACTTAATCCTGTAGTTTTCTGTGACCTTCAACATACGTGCACTTTTTCGACCGGTTTCAATGGATGCTTTTTATAATAACTCAATTATTTCCTTGTGCGCTATCTCTAAGACCGCATTTCCCTATTAGTATCCCTGCGTTAAACAAGGCTTAGAAGATGGAGCTAAAACTTAGACCTCAAAATATCATTCAATTTATTGATCTTATTATGAAGCGGTGCTCCAGACAATTTTAAATGAAATGGAAGATTTTAGTCTTAAGGATTATTGTACAGAAGAGTTTTCGAGGAAATCTCGCATTCAATTGATTCTGATATGTACGTTCAAATATAGTTAATTTCTCTAGTAAACATATATTTTGAAAAATTTATAAAGCATGTTAATATAACTACAGAGATATATACAAAATGCATTGGTTAATTTTTATACTATTCTTAATCTGTATGTTTAAAATGCTCTCGGAAACCATACAATTAAAGTCACATAAGCCGATAAAAAAAGAGCCAATTTTAGCTATTATTTTTATTTTTCATATAATTGTTGAATTTTACATTATATTGTTTTCTATATACTTTTACATACTGGAAAAATAAATAATCTGTTAAAAGTAAAGTAATGCATTTTTTCAAGAATATTATTTATTTTAACATGCAATTTGAGAAGAAAATGTATGTTCCAACGCATTTACTATTTCAATGAAAATATAGTTTGAAACATTTCTAAAACATATGTATATATTAACAAAAATATCTGCAATATATATTGGCAGATTATGATACTAATACATTCATTGGAATATTTAATTTCAGTGTAAATTAAACGTGGTCTTGAAGACCACACACCTCTTAGTTAAGTCCTATAATTTCATCTCCCCATTTAAAGGTTCAGATCTCCGTTTCCAGCAATTGAACCTTATAGAAAGGAACACAAACCTTCTATGGCGGTTCAAAGTATGCATACATTTTTGACTCACCTTGTACATATAAAATGCTAACACGCGTGTCACATAAATTGAGCCTATTACTAATTATAGAAGGGGAATAATTATATGTAAACAAAACATTATATGTATTTCAATCTGTTTCATTCAACGTTTTTACAGCTGTACTGAATCAAACGTCTTTCCTAGCTAATAAATGGAGCTGCAAAATATTATTAGATAAATTATGAAGATAATTTACCATATCATCAAATAACATATTGATTCAAAGGAAAGAAAATATGAAAGACATCAAGAAAGGGTTCAATCAAGTGCAAGAATAGGCTTAATCATTGCCAAATACGTAATCGTGGTAAAACAGAAAAATGCAGATTATTGAACGGTTTCTCGCAGAGACAGATTAATGAAAAGTTTCTCGCCAAGCACAACAAAATTTTACTAAAAGTCTGCAATCTTTAACCAGAAACCTTAACAAACGACTTTTAAAATTGCAATAAAAAATTGATACGTTTATATTTGGAGAAAAATTGATTCATTTTTTTTTCCAAATTTGGCCCCTGTGTATTAATTTTAAGTCTATTTGTAATCACTATGCCTACCCTATAAAAGTTGATATTCACATTAGCTTAGAAAAACGTTTTCTGTATCATCTTAAGACTTAAAAATTACATTTTTAACTACATTAATTTCATTTTGGAATAATTTTTTAAATTTAATTTTAAAATATATTTTTGCAACTTGATACATTATCTGAAAAACTGAATATAAAAGCTATGATCTAATTCAAATTCTCCATCAAAACATTCGAGTATGAGCTTTTGCCACTTATTGAATTATTAATAGGATTTTCAATTTCACCTTCATTTCGTTATATATACACTTTGTAACGTGCAGTAAACTCCTTTAATTGAATTCATATGTTAAAATCATATCAAAAAACAAGGTGGAATTTTTTTAAAGAAAAAACCCCATATTAATAATTAACTGTATAAAAATTCAGTATTCTTTACGAACAAATGGTCACCAAAAATGGTGACTAAAATTTTACATAGCAGTCATGGAAGACTTCACTTGACTTTTATTTAGGATAAAGTTAGGAATTCTGAAAATATTAATTCACAAATTAAATATTAACCTTTCACAATCCACTGACTTCACTAAGGAGGCATAAGGTTGCACTCATACTTTAGGCCTAAAACACATACGATTGTTTTTTTAATCCAAACATTATAGAGAAACTTTTACTGGCTCATTAATCACTAATTTTGGTTACTAATCAAATTGCCTGCATCATCTTTTAAAGAAATTAACCAGAGAATGGCACCAACAAAGCATTAAAAGCCTCTAATTAGATTTTGGATAGCAATGGAACGATAAGTGTTAAAAGCCTTTTATTCAGAAAATCAATATAAAAACTTGTAGACCATGGTGTATCTTTCAGCAGAGTATATTCGGTAATATATTACGTTCAATGCCCTAGTCAAATCTGGTCCATATGAAAACAACGGAGAACTTGGCAATTTGCCAACAGAAAAATAAACTTAAACACATAATGTATGCATGAATGGGGAGATTTAAATAGGAAATTTCATGTTTTTTAGTAAGATCCAAATTATAAACGGTCGTTACTTGCTATTGCTTGCTAGTCTATCAATCTTCAAATAAACAATTCCATTAAAATTTCTGATGTAATTGTTTTTGATATAAAACTATCAGTAAAAAAACTAACTCAATCTAAAATTATTAATAAAATTTTATTAAAAACAGTAATTATATCAAATAAATACACAGGGTGGTTATAATTAAACATAACCTATAAACAGCACCCTACAACGTAAACGGATGGATGGATTGCAACAAAATTTGGTATACCGACAATACACAAGATGCGCACATCAACTTGTCATCGAACCACATTAAATAAAGGCGGGGAAAAATAATCGTTCAGTTTGCAGAAACAACAGATTAGGTAGAGATTCTACTTAAGGAGCAGTTGTTAATCATGTTCAGGACTATGTAGAGAGAGATGCTCCATGTGATCATCTTTCTGTGTGAACAGTATGTTAAAAAGCAGATCGCAACTGATCAGTAGTGATTCTTTGAACATGAAGTGGTATGGAATTCTTTCAATCATTCAACATCGCAACACTTAGACTTTTTAAGTGATCCCATAATCAGAAATCGCACGACATAAGAACATCTACAAATGTTTTATACCCCAACTTGTTTAGCATAAAACTTCCTCTTCTTCACAAGCATGCTGCTCTCCACAATTTTTTCCTAGAACTGACCGTTCCCGTAAAGAACATAGTCACTACATGCATAAACATCTCACATTTGGCAACATCTCATATCACGATCTCAAAATGCCTTTCATGTCATATGGATTTCGCAATAAATATTTTATTTTGATCTAGTGTCCATCTTTTAATTCATGTCGTTCATACCTTTTTAAGACATCGCCATTCACTCTGGAAGATCTGGTAAGTGAGAAATACTACACAAATACTTTCAAATTTTTAAAAATTATTGGCTCTTATTATTATATTTAACTCTTTTTAACTTCCTGTTTGACCTTTTTATGGGCTTTATTGTTTCAATTTTATCTTGCATCAGCGTTTCACTTAAATATATTTGACATTGTACATACTTCACATTTTTTATTAATGTTATCATTTTAAAACTGATACTGTTTTTTTACATTTTAGCAAGTGTATTTTTATAATTTGGTCTCCCGCTCCACCATTTGATTGGCACAGAATAGCCAAATATGGCTCTTGTACCCTCCAGGAAAAAAAAGAACTTCAAACACCAAAACACCAAACCTAGAACTGATAAGTTTACCCGACTTTACTTTTTATTACTCATAGTTCTTATTCTGGATTGTTAAGGTTTCTGTTTTCAGCTTTGCTAGTTTATTGTCGTATATTTAATGCTTTTCTTGAAAGTTGTCCTTTAGTGAACATTTTGAAAGGAATTTTTTTTTTGTTCGAAATTCCATGAGACCTTCTCGTTTATAGTCTGCAAACCGAATTTCGTGAAAACTCACGGCTGGTCACGAAAAAGTAGGCTACTACTTATAGAAGAGATATTACAACCACCCTGTATATCGATGATTTCTTAATGACTAAATCGTGCTTCAAGCGCTCTGAGTTTTATTATTCTGACAATTTTTGTGAGCTTAATATGAAGAACAGACATGAGTGGTATCTAGAAAACTTTCTTGCATACTCTTTAATAAATAAATTGGATATTATTAACCATATGTTATAAGTGAACAATAATTAAGAAAGAGAATATTAGCTTTTGATCTTTAGTCATTTTGTTTTGTGAATTGGAGTCAACTTTTTTCAACTTATTCAAATCAATATTTGATGTATATCTGAAATTCAAACCCAAAATAATATACCAAATTTTCTGTATTTGAGTCACTGTGTTTTGGAGTTTTTGTGCTTACAATAAAAAATGCAGACTAACAGACGACGAAACACTTGACAAATTTAAGAGCTCGAAATGTGTCTATAATTCAGGTATTAAATGTGTGTACCAAATGTTAGCCAACTACTTATCTTTGTTCTGCATTCTTTGTTAAATCTTATAACAAGACAGCAATATAGTCAAATTTTTTATGTTTGAACTCTTTCCAAAATATGATAGAAATCTACAAAGTTGATGTAAAACCAGATTTCTAGAGTGTCCATATTTGTATTTTTATATTTCATTTTTATAATTTAAAACGCTTTTGAGTTATCACGGCAGAGAGATGGAAAAAAAGATAAAAAAATATTCATGGCCAAAGTCTCAAGCTTCAAATTTTTTTGTCTACTAAAACACTTTATTTTCAAACTGAAAATCATACAAGAATATAAAACAAATAACAGCAATCTATTAGATAAAAAAGATTAGATTTTTAATGTTTGCGAAAAGTTATTGAATGGATTCCATTTTTAAAAATGTTTGAGATTCGAGATTAAATATACATTTTGGGATTATTACTGTAATAATGTGTCTGCAATATAATGCGTAGTTTGTTGACACTTTATTTTTTTTAATTCTACAGCTTGATAATATCTTATTTACAACTCTAAGCAAACGGTGATTTATTTCTATTTAACTTATTTAAAATGTAATAAAATCCATGTCTATGGGAAAACAATAAAAAAATGTGAACAAAAATAACTATGTGGCTATTTATAAAGGTACTTGTCATTAAGAAGACCGCTGATTAACGAGTCATTGCGATTTAATCGAATAGTGCGTCCCTTGTTTTCAGTAATGCCATCTAGGGCCAAGAGTGCGAGTTAGCTGCTAACGTATCACAATCCTTTTTACGGGGTGGAATTCATTTATACATTTTAATCATAAATCGTAATTTAGACTTGGATCAGAGACAATCACCTCTGAACCAGTACCCATAGTGGTATTACACTCGACATGAGGGACTTTGTGGCCACGACGGATTTATACGCGCTCCAATCACCACACACGCAGAGATTCTTCTCCTGGCGGGATTCGAACTCACAACCTAAGGGATGTGAGTCCAAACGCCTGGCCAACCAGGCTATCTTAGCCCATAACTGTAAATATGTTTAACAAAAAAATCAGGCATTCGAGCTAATTTAATTTATTATTTGGTTTAGAAGTTTAGTACATGATCTTTTTAAAAGGAAAAAAAATCAGTGTTATAAAGGACTTTAAATTTTATCATTTTTTAGTGCCAGAGATGAATAGGAAGGTGGGACACTACCATCTTTGAGATATAGAAGTGTTCTGAGCCCTTGTGCATGTTTCTACTATTTTGAGTTTATGAAAATAAAAATAGGATTAAAGATATTGAAGCGGGTATTCTTTTTTACCATAAAATACAAAGAAAAACTATGTAATTTAAAATTAAAGGACATTAGCACAATAATAAAAAATAAAAATTAGCATCGGGGAACAGAATGACAGAAAAGTAGCACGCTTGACTAACAAGTTTTAAAAAGTGTTGATGTTATTCACTTAGCACTTGTTATTTCACACCCGAATAAAGTCGTCCAAATTTGTAGGTATGGGACACTGAAATGAATTTAATATTTTACTTTATTAGGATAATTCTATTTTAAAGCAATAAAAGGGCTACTTTGACTCAGCTTGGAACTTAAACTTTGCCATATCTCACGAATGACGCATATTCTCGTAGTCCGTATCAAAATTGCAAACTGCAACAACAGGAGAACGTTAACCCTTTTCACACTGATGATTTCTCTCAGGCACCATCATTTCATCAGTTGCATCATTTTGACGCTTCATTTATTTATTTTTCAACTTTTTTTGTTAAAAATACCTACAGAATGTTAAAAAGGCTTAGATTAATTTTTCGTGGAAATTTAACTTAAAACAAATATTTATTACTTTATTTTTTGTACCCATAAACTTCTTGTATTAAGTGAGTACTTATGCATCTAACTACTTTTCAGAGTGCAAAGGGTTAAGGAATTACGTTTACGGCAGACTATTCAGATAATGACTCTTCAGGTGAATTCATATCTGAATCATGAAACTTCCCAATTATCAAACTGAAATACGATAGTCATGTTGAATTAAATCTTGATGAATAGTGCTCTTTTATGTCTGAAGGATATAAATAAATCAAGCTGTAAAAGGAAATAGGGAATTATTTTACTCATCAGTGATAATGGATTCCTGCATTTATTTATTAACCCTTCAGAAGTATCAATGAAAAGACTAAAAGAATTGTTTAACCTACAGGAGCATATTACGTATTTATTCATGAAATCGTAATACGAAGCAATGCATCTAACCAGTTTCAATCTTTTGTTTCACCGATAAAATTTGTCAAAGATTATCGGTTCTAAGAATGTCGGTATAATGTTTTGTTCTCACATAATTTGAGTAAAGAAGTGTGAATTAAATAATTAAAATGTCTTTAAGAAGGATAAATCTCATAAGCAGTCTTATATATTGAGAAGTCATAAAGCTTAGGAAGACAGATGATTAATTTGAATCAAAAATAGTTTTATTTATTTATTCACTGAATTGTGTAACGGATAATATAAAATAACAAAAGCAAGTAAATGAATTCAGGTTTTAATTATAAAAGGAATTACTTTTTTAAGATTCGAGAATAATGTTTAAAATCAAGAAAATTGATTTCTCGTGCTGTTAATTTCACTTCTTGTTGCTGAGTCTTGAGAAATGAACAATAAGGATAGGAAAGGTCTTAAATGCAACAGAACTGAAATAGCTTGCATTATAATAAATGAATTATGAAAATCATACTATTTTTTTAAGTTTACTATTTGAAATATATAGATATATTTTAAGTTGTTTTATTTGTTGTAATATAAAATTAGGTCAAGTAATATAAAGGATTGAGTTTTCGAGAGCTCAAGCATTAAAAAATATTTTACATTTCATGGGTGATTTTAAAATTTTATATCAGGATTATTTCATTATTTGTTCCATTTTAAAATTTGAGTGATTTAGAGTACATATCACTATCTATAGTTTGCAAGTCAAATTGGTAATACATTTTTATTTAAAAACATTTTAAATATTTGAAAATTGTGGTTGATATCAGTTGATTTCCTACACTATATTATATATTGCGTAATATCTGTGGGATCACATTGTAGCGAATATATTTGCTATGTATTATTAAGTGCTAAAATCTAGTACTATTTGCACACTGCATAAGCATCTATGAGACTTTTCAACTTATATTGTTAAATTGTTTAAGAAATGAAGTAAGCATTCATTTTTAAAAACTCTCATCAATATTTTAATTGATCAAAATGATGATTTAAAGTCATTGCCAAAAGCACTGTGATCCATTTAGATTATTCTTTATTTTGCAAGTACTTTCATTCATATATTCATGAATACGCACAGTACCTTTATTCATCTTTTTTAAAATGGTAGTTTGTAATTTTAGAAAGCTCATCTACCTCATTAAATCATCATTTAAAATACATTTTTCAAAAGATCTGTTATGAGGATTTTATGTGTATAACGAAGCATAAAATCCTTTCAATATATCTTATTTTACCTATTAATTGAAAAATTCATTTAGTATGATTAGTATTAATGTAGAAGCATTTTTCCCAAAAGTTAGGATAGCTGCTCTCTTAAGTTGAAGTTTTAAACAGGAGACAAAATTTTATTGTTCAAAAGCTTGAAATAATAATCTTTTCACAGAACATGTTAGAATTTTTTTTTACTCCAAACATTTTTGACCCTTTATTAGAAAAAAAAAATTATAATAACGCAGGATGGGAACGACAAGAAAAGCAGACGATTTTAAGGGGAAGAGAGCACCCCTTTGATTTAAAAGAGAAAGGGGAGTTCGCGCATCCCTTTTCGGTCATGTGATCTAGGAGCGAGATCTTTGCACAGTCGGCGCTCTTGCATCTTCACAGTTGGAAGGGGTGCTTCGAACAGAGTGGGCCTTCGATTCTGTTCTCTCGTGTTCTTTTCTCTCATTCCTTTAGTGATTCTAGTCTGTTGAAAACTTGCGGAAAAATCTGTGACTATTCTTTTATGAAGAAAATAAATTTTTGCGATCGCCTGCCAGACTGACATCAGTAACTGCAACCGTTTGAACTTAAAAGGATTCGATAGGTTTATTCTGGTATTTGATATGTGTATAGTGTGTTATGTGTTTTAGAAAATGAAGTGCACTGCATGATGATTTGCGATAAGTGCAAAGAAAAACTTTCGTAAATCAACTCGCACGGAAGAAACAATTTCAGTGTGGAAATTCTTGATTAAAAAAGAATAATGGAAGTGTTCTCATTGCATCATTAAAATGAAACATTTCTTGAAGCTTATTATTTTGGTGCTCGTCGTTATAGAAGGTAAGGTTATTTTAATTATGATTCGCCTCTTCATTTTCCTTTGAAAAAGTATGCTATCCTATTTACTGGGCTGGAATAAATTGAGAGATTCATAATTTATTAATTAAAATTATTTTCTAGTTTAATAATAATTTTCCTTTTACTTTTATTTATCTTTATTGATAAAGATTTGTAGAAATATGTGAAAATACTTTTCAATAGGAATTTCTAAATAGTTTTATTACAATAAAGCACAGAATTGAAAATATGTTTCTAAAAGACAGTGGAAATCTTGAAAATTGCAACGTATTCGAAGCAAAAGTATTTTTTTAAATGGAGATACCTTTTGTCCACGTCATGATTTCATGATCTGTTAAAAGTTATTTTAAAAGCATCAGAACTGAATCAATTGATACTTCAAATTTAAAAACTAGAATTTCATATATCTTGCTAGAAATTATGAATACTCGTATCACTTTTTCCATTACTAAAAATATTTAGCACCAAAACAATAACTTTTTTGAACTCTTCAATAGATTTTCTGTTACTGCTCGAAGTATTATTTTTTGCTTCGAAAATTTTGTTCTGTTTTATACACAGTTTAGTCTTATATGAACTTTTTTTAGCATCAATTTAATTTCAATTAAAAGCTTATTTCTATATGAATTTTAACGTTTTTTCACATACAATAAATGCTCGTTGCTTTTTCCCCAAAGTAATGCTCTTTAATGTCATGTGCTCATAAAGATATTTGTTTTCTCATACAATAAATGAAATATATCTTATTAATTTTGAACAGGGATATATTTTTAAAAGAACAGAGATATATTTTCACATATTATATCAACATAATACAATTAAAAAAATATTTTTACGAATTTCTTTTTTTTTCCAATTTACGTTGAAATGCGAACTATTAACAAAAAACAGCATTATATTCAATATAAATTTAAGTTCATGCTGTTTAATATATATATATATATATATATATATATATATATATATATATATATATATATATATATAATATTGTTACCAAATATTATATGAGATATATTAAGTAAAATATCAAAAGTTTATAAAACCTTGTTTAAAAAAAATGAATGCATCTAATTACTATTGAAAAATTAAAGTTGTATTTCAAAATCCTTTTCAAGATGCAACGGGACAGCTGCATACTTTTAAGAAGCTTTAAAAAAGGAAATATTTCTTTTTCAACCATGTGTTTAAAAAATCTAATCTGATCATTACTTTAAAAATCGATGTCCCTTAATGACTAAATGTAATAATTCGCTTGGACTTATTTCAAGAAAAATTCAGCAGATTTTTATGTTTTCGCAGAGGTATGTGAAGTATGCTACTTCCAAAGCACAAGGACGTTTTTCCATGCTAATTACATATGTTTGGAGTCAGATTATACAGTTCAAATTTCGAAGAAATGTATAAATTATTTAGAGTAGATCACTTGCATGTTCTTTCTCTTATTAGAAAATTAGCACAATGGAATTATAATATTGTAGATTTGTTCAATATGTGGTATTAATTGTTTAAAATAAGTCTTCATCTAGATATAAATTTATATCTAGATGAAGCATATCATAATGAAGTAAATATTTATAACATATATTGTATCCTAATGAATCGATAGAACGAAGAACAAATATTAGAGAAAAAAATTGTGTCATTGAAAAAATAAATGTTTATAAATTTAACGTCGGAATCAATGGAATACTTCACATTGATATTTATTAACATTTTTAGACATCTTGTATCCTCTATTTCCTTACTTTTCAGATCCATCATTTTCATTAAAAATTCTTATTTTCCTACTGCATATAAAAGATTTTACACACATTTTTTTTTAAATAGCTCTTTCTAGTAATGTTTTTATAATTATTTAAAAAGTTATTATCTAAAAAAATATCGGATTAAAATGTAACAAAATGCTTATAATAGTTGATAGCTAAATTTTCAAATTTAAAGAAATTATCCTTTGTTGTCTTTGCCGATACTGAATTCTGATTCTCTTCAATTTCATTACTGTGAAGTGTAGAATACAAACAAATTAGAAATAAAATACATCATAAAAGAAGGCTGTTACTAATAAGAGAAGAGTTCGAACAATATTGAAATCCCTAAATATATTGTAGAAAGTGTAGTGTGAAGTGTTTTTTTTTTTTTTCATTAGAAGGATAACGCATATGCCACCTATATCATTCTTACAATTTCCAAAGCAGAATTGCGGAAATGAAACTATCTAAAATGTACTTGAACTAAATATTTTTGAATAATGAAAAATTGGTATTTAATTAAGGTATGTTCGAAGGAAACTTTTTGAAAAATTAGATTTTTAAAAACTATTTGATTTTTAGATGTATTGCCAATAATAAGCACTATAAATACATTTTTTTTTTTTGCAAATATGATATATTTTGAGAAATAGGAAAATTTGTGACAAATTTTAATTAAATTTAACCAAAACCGTTAACACTCTACCCAAAATTGTAATACAGAAATCCTATTTATCTTTGCACACAAGTCATAGACTATAATAATGAATGAAAGAACCAAAATGTATTAAAAACATAGAGATGCAAAGAAGTTATGAGTAAAACTATACTCATGTAAGCATTTTTTTCATAAATTTTCTAGTTAATTTTTCTAAAAACACCTATAAATGAAAAGTATCTCACTAACGATAAAAATATTGGTCCGTTTCATTGCCATTTTAAGTTAAAACCCACACTGAAATTTTTTATATAAATATGTTTATTAGTTTGAGATATCATGTTATCAGTGGGGAATTTTTAAGAAAATTAATATTTTGAGAAAATTAAGCTAAAGACAAATTTTAGCTGAAAAATATGTTTTACTTAAAATTCATCTGGATAACAGATAAGATTTTCCTTTTCATAAAAAATAAACGGTATTGGAAAGAGGAAATTCTGAGCTACAAAAAATAATTAAAAATAATTCGCCATTGTATTTGATACTAGTGTTTTCAACGTAGTCTGATTAAACATTTAACATTAGTCTTAAACATTTAATTTCAAAATATATTTGTCAAGTAATGAAAGAAAAGACATTAATGCTAATTATAATCAATGCCGCAATAATTACTTATAGCATTACAATCCATTTTCAATTTTTTTTATTTGCTATAAGGTTATCCTTAACCTTATTCCTGTGAGGCAGTTACCTTTTCAAATTTATTACATACATAAATTACTTTAAATATGCTTTTAAAACAAAATATCAGCAAAAAATAGTATTTCCATGCATTTTAATTCATCCTAACAGAGAGGAATACATAAAAAAGTATACAGTTTTTCTTAAAAAAAAAATCTAACCAATTTTCCAAAATTAATAATGGTGCTAATGAAAAAAATATGGAATTCTTTAGAGTTATTATTTAAATATAAAAGAAATAAACAAATTTGTATAGTTTTGAAAATATTTCTAACAAAACACATTTCCGATAAGTATTACGGTGTTAATCATTTCTTTAAAGTAATTCTTAATAATATGGAGCGAGATGTAAGGATTTTTTCTTCAAATAATACTTAACTTTCAAATCGTAAGCAAATAATTAAGTTCTTCTATTACCACAAAAAATATTTTTTTATCTGTAATTTATTTGAAAAAAAAGGAAAGAAAAACTAGTAATTGCGTTTAAAAAGAATTTGAGTATTTCTTCGTAATCAATTAAGTGAAGTTTCGAAAAAAAATATATGTATTTGATATCATTTGAAAAACGTGAAGCAATACTTTTTTTTATGATTTTTATAAACGCATTCACAGTTGTAACATTTGTTTCATAAAAAAAGCTCATATTAAATAGCACAAAATTTTTAAATTACTGAAATTTATTGAATAGAGGTTCCATTTGAAGTTAAGGATTTAAGGAATCTTTTTAATTAATAGCAAATATGTTGCATTAATTTAAATGTAAAATACTAGTTTTTTAAGGATTTCTTCTGAAGTATTAATGAAAAAAATGGAAAGGAGCAATTTATTTTTGGGAATTCTTCATGATATTTTTGGCATTTTTTTATTGATATCAGCAGTGGAATTTTTTTCGAATAAGCTATAGTGCTCAGAAAATGAAAAGATGTTACTCGTGAGATAACAGCTGGTTGAACCATAAGCTGCGCCCCAAAATATTTTATAGTATATGCAAATGCATCTTATTTAAAAACATTTTTCATAGCTGTAATATTCAGCACGAAGATCTAAACAAAATCTCTGCTATAAAAAAGAATGTAAAGGGCAATGCCAATATGTTTAATTCATAATAATATTTTTCTTTTATTATGGAACTGCAGAAAAGTCGAGGATTTTAAACAATATTGTTGTCGCATGCAGCGTACTTTTACTTAAAATATATATATACTTTTATTTCTCCAAATTAATAAAAAAATACATAAATTTAAAACAACCTTGATACTTTAATGTTGTAAGAAATTGGTTGCATTTTGTGGTGCATTCATATTATTACTTTGGAGAGTAGGAAATGTGCTGTCATAAGATAATTGAGATTTTGAAAACGCAATCACTGTTTAATCACCAATGAACCTTTCATTCTGGTACAGACGAGCTTCAGCGACTATTCGGTTCGCATGAATACTTAAAATTTCAATGAAGTATTTTTTTATTAATTTCTTCTTTCTAGCTTCTTTCAACCATGCAAATGAAAAAAATATTTGTAAACTTTAAACTTTAATAAATACTGAAATCATATTAAGAGCTGCTCCGCTGCTATATTCCTATAGAGACATATTTTCCTGATTTTCTGGCTTTAATTTTTAATGTTCAATTGAACATTTAAACAAATCAACACTACTCTTATATGTATATGTTTCATCACTGTAATATATATACTATCGTGATCAAAAAAGAGCGGAAACTACGGCATTAAATAAAATGTATATTGGTTCATAGGTAAAAATGCATTTTTCCTTAAAATAATTTCTAACTGCAATGTACTTTTGCCATTGTTTTTTCAATCACCATGATTTATAGACACTTTTATGAAATTATTTCAGAGTTTGCTCAATCCAGAATCATTTTCTTTTATTATATTAATAAACTCAAAAACAAGCAGCAAAGAAAGAAGCAATTTTAACCACCTAAACGATAAAAAGTCACATGGTGCAATATCATGTAAATAAAAAGCTTCTTGTACCGCCATTGTAAATTTGTAATTGAAAAATTATCAATAATTTCACTATGAGAAAGCATATTATCGAAGTTGCAACGGATCAAACGTCGCAATTTCACGCAACTGGATCAAAATATGCTCACATAATACACTTTATTGTCTACAATGGTGGTAATTTACAATACATCACAGTCTCAAAACAAGCATAGGAAACATTCAAATTTACCACGTTTTCTGAGTGATAGGAAGGATTTTTTTCCAGTTTTGTTTCACCTTCCAACTGTCATTCACTTGATTATTGAGATCTTTTTGTATCCAAATATCTAGGTTTCATAGGGGAAATAATGCGCTTTAGAAATGTATCGTTTTGTCAAAGCACCTCTTGGACTTCTTGAGTAGAAGTACTTGGTTATTTTAGAACATATACGAAGTTATTGGAACAACTCGCGAAACGATCGTAAATGATGCTTTCGTATTGACAGGATCCAATAGAGAAAATTATTGAAGTAAGACGGTCTTTTCTTGTCTAGCGACGATCATATTCCATTTCTCTGTCCCTTCCAGCATCTTGATTTTTACTCGAAGTAGATTATCTATTAAATCACAAATGAGTTGAATTAAATTACGAATGGATAAAGTTAATTCTCTGCTATTTCCGAAATTTTTCAAAGAAGCAAATATTGCTTATTTTCAGGTAAAAGCATATTTTTTTAATAAATTGTGTATTTTCAAAACTTTTTCTTATTCAAATTTTACTACGAAAACCAGCTTTTAAATGCATAATATTTAATTAGAAGCATTCGGTGTTTCGAAAAAACAGACTGAAAAGTCTTCCTCATCGAAAACAAATTTATCTTCAGATGATTAAATGAAATGAACTCCCCCCACCCAGTGTTGGCTGATGTTTAAATCGTAAAAAGATTTGATATTTTGCAGGTGTTATCTATTATATATCCCCGACACTTTTTAATCACAGTGGCTCGTGCCAAGTCTGGTAATTTTTTGTTAAGAGTCTAGTCTGAAGGTATCCAACACACATAATAATTTCATTTCTCCCATTTTAATTTGTTTATTGAAAAAGATGTTAGATTATTTATTTTATCGCAAGTTTATTTAAATTAAGGAATAATAAAATCTTTTTTAATGGTTCAAAAATATATTTGTTTGTATAAGCAGTTCATACTTCGCTGAATAATCTAATTATCTACAGTGAAGCTGCTGTAAATATGTTTTTGTTTCTGAACTAAAAATAAATTATAATAGCATAATTATCATGCTGAAGACTTTAGATATGTCTATATTGGGAAGTACAATATAGTATTATTTGAATAGAATACTCTAGTACTTTATAAGCAATAACAATTATTATAAAATGAAAGAAACATGAATTTTAAATTTTTGAACATTTCAAATAAATTAAAAAATTTTTAAGAATTATTTTGACTTAGTACAGGCTGGGAAATTTTATTTTTCAGAATTATTCATTCTACATAATATTTTGAAAATTTCCCAAATAAATCAGTGCTGCTTGTGAGACAATATTATCAAAGAATAGATAGAAAGTCTAAAATATGATATACAGTTTTCTTCATTACATAATTTATTTTATATAAAATTTAATATAGAATTTGTCAACGTTAATTATTGCATCAGAAGATGCCTCTTATTTAATTAATGCCAATGGTATTCATTTTCTGCATGCAAAACCATTAACCTTAACTTGATTTATAGTTTAATAGCTTCAATACTGCTATGCAACGGGAATGCGAAGTTGCCTCATTTAAATTATCTTTAACTTACATGAAATATCTTATTTGATGCTTAATAAACCTATTTCTATGAGTTAAGTGTTAAAATAGTTAAATAATTTAAGCCTAAAATAATAGAGAAGAACAATAGGAAAAGATGTTAAATATTTAAAATGCATTTTTATCGTTAAATCGATGCATGTTTCCTTTTTCAGGTAGAAAAAAAAATCTGAATTTCTAGTTATTGCAAAATAAAAATTTGATCCAAAAAATCCTAAAATAAATTTTAATATTTATTAGAAATATAAAGTTTCAATGATAGTGAAAATTCCTTAAAACTCATTTTTATTTTCTGTTTTTGTTGAGCAAATAAGTGACTAGTGAAAACCATAATTCAAAATTTAATGCAACAGATTAAAAAATACAAATCAAAATCATGTAAATGATTCTTATTTATTACCTTATTACAACACAAATTTAGTTTCCAGTCTTTAATAGAGTTTTTATATTCAATAAAATTGAATTTCCAGTCACCGGACATCTGCGATCTTAATTACACTGGATGATAGAAAACTGCTTTTGACAAAATAGATTGATGAAGATAGATGAAGGTCTGAATAAGTATTTGCATCGAACAGGGAGTTACACAGAACAATTAAGGCTCGCTTGAGTAAAAGTAGGTTCGGAAAAGGGAGTAAAACCAGAAATAAATGATTAAAACCTAGTACAATATTTTCGTAGGAGGGTTTTATCGAAAAATGAAGCTAGAAAATCAAATGATAAATAGCCAGCAGGGTTTTGAGACACATTCTTTTATTTTTGATCTTTCTAGGTTTAATTTATGGTTCTAATTATTTATCTGAAAGTTTGGCTATTAGTATGAATTAAATTTAGTTATTAAGATCTTATAGCTTGGGGAAAGGAAATGAGCTCATTCGATTTTGATTGGAGTCCTTCAGAGTAATTTGATGTACATTTTGTAAATGTATGTATACATTTCCTTTTTACCTAAGATTTTTTCTTAGATTAATAATTGTAGCATCTGCTATTTTTATCGAAAAATCAACGAATTATTTTAGTACAACATGCACGATCGGAAAACTTTGAATAGATTTGAATTATTTACTTAGTAAAATTACTTTCTAATCACTTGTGTCAAACGAGAGTTCCACCTCATAATTAAGGATGAGAAGCTTCCAGTATTGTGGTTTGTTTTCCCACTCTTTTGGGTACATGAAAATGTGAGGATCTGACTCTTCTCATCTCTGACGAAGTGAACTATTTTAGTGACCGGTTTTACTGTGACCTATGATGGGCCTTAGGACTCAACCACAGTTCCCGCCAATGTTCGTGTTGAAGTTGTCAGATCCTTTAAGATTCTCCACGTGTCTTCCAGCGAGTCGAGGTAATCAGTTTGTGTTTTCTAATCACCTGAATTAGAATTTTACATTCATTTCTGAATTTCTTGGGTTTGGTTTTCTTCCACGCTTCTATGTGACTATAACATTAACGACCCCATATTAAGAGGCCAATGTGAAAATTACGCAGCTAAAAACAGGGTTAGTCATGAAATTACGAGAAAACTGTCTGCTGAGTTAGTTTATCTAAATGCATTCTCACATTTTTTTTAAATTTTATAATAAGTTACTCTATGGTTATGAATTTGCAAGGAACTCTTAAAAGCAATTAAAAAAATTAAGCTTCTGTTTACTAATAAAAAAACAAAAATAGGAATTTAAAAAACTTTTTTTTCCTTTTTCAAAGTCCATTAAAGCTCATAAGTTACAGATATCAATATCAGATTGTATTTTTCTTTTTTTTTAAATTGATTATTATTACAGCTCAAAGTTATAATGAACTGGTTGCATTCTGGATATCAGTCTTATGAATTACGCAAATAAATCTTCTTGATTAAATATCTGTTTGGAAATTTAATATCAGGTTTCTGGGAAATAAAAATATATGTATAATATACCATATTTTTAGAGAAAATTGTTAAAGATGATGAAACAAAACGCATAGACTTGAATAAAAAATGTTATTAATTGAATATTCATTCATAAACGCTTTAAGCAATGTGGTATATTATTACAGCGTAATTGCTGTCAACCTAGCCTAGGGGTAGCACCCCGGTGATATAGACGACCCGGGTTCAAATCCTGGTTCGGATATGATTGTGCTGTCTCCATTGTTCTATCTGTGAGGTGTGTGAAATAGTGCCCCCTCCCAAGAAGAAATTGTGCTAGTGTGTCATCTTCATATAAGATAGAATTCAGACTTGTACCCTTGGGTGCTCAGAAGCTACTGCACAATAGGCATAAATCGCTTATAGTTCATCAGCTGTCTTGTAAAGTACCAAAAGTCACAGTTACAACAAGAGCATTAAATCGTGTTTGATCAATTAATCTATTAGCGTGTTAAGAAAATCCAGCCACTGTAGCTAATAGCTGAATCGATGTGGATAATTAATTAATTCAAGTCGAAATAAGTTCTAAATTTTCAATTAGAAATCTTTATTTTAGTTATTTGTGCGATAAAATAAGACGAAAATTTGAATGTGTTTACTTCTCAAAGCTTAAATTATTCGTTTGAATAAATTTGATGCATTTTTCAGCAATACAAGTTGCAAATACGTGTTTTGACATTCGTATTCATCCCTAAATTAATAATAAAACGTGTGGTTAATTGCCTATAGTTTCAGTTGTTCCAATACCGAAACCCATCTTCCAGTTACTACCCATACTAAAGGATTCAATTCAGGAGAATATATTCGTAACGTGATTGCTATGAGTCTAATCATTGTATCAAACAAAGTTGGGATAGTAAATTTCTCCTAAATTTTGGAGATTTACCATCTTGTATTAAAGCGCATGAAGATATTTTCGATTGCATTTCAAATTTAGAACACTCTAAAGTACCCTGTACAATATATTTTTTTATCCAAATTAAATGACGAAGAGAAGACTGTGCATTGGCAATAATTAATAAATAAATAAATAATAATAAATAAATTTTAAATTGTAATTTTTGAATCTTATCTTAGGGTTATGCTTTCATGACTGTATAATTACACTGATGGAAAAAAAATCCCAACACTAGGAAGGAGCTATGCTAGATAAACGAAATTTTGTAGGCGTGTTTATACATCTTTCAGATGTATAAACACGCAACAGATGACAAACAGGGCCTACTCCTGGGGTTATGGTTTGGGGAGCAATTTCGTATGACAGCAGGAGCACTGTCGTGGTTATCCCACGCACCCTGACTGCAAATTTGTACGTCAGTCTAGTGATACAACCTGTTGTGCCACCATTCATGAACAGCATTCAAGGGGGTGTTTTCCAACAGGAAAACGCTCGCCCTCATACCACTGTTGTAACCGAACATGCTCTACAGAGTGTCGACATGTTGCCTTGGCCTGCTAGCTCACCAGATCTTTCTCCAATCGAGCACGTAGGGGACATCATTGGACGACAACACCAGCGTCATCCACAACCAGCATTTACCGTCCCTGCATTGACCGCCCAAGTTCAACAGGCATGGAACTCCATCTCACAAACTGATATCCGACACCTGTACGACACAATGCATGCCCGTTTGCATGCTTGCATTCAAAATTCTGGTGGTTACACCGGTTACTAATGTACCAACATTTCAGATTTGAAATGGCTCTTCTCGCCAATGGCTCTACCTGTGATCTTGAAACTTTAATCAATTAAATATGTTACCTAGACCAATGTATTCTTAAAATTTCATTACTGTTCAATAATTTTTTCTTTGTGTTGTGATTTTTTTCCATCAGTGTATTTATCAGTGAATAATAAAATCAGTTTGTCACAACTTTCTTAAGAATTGTGACTACGATTTTATTTGTTTCTCCTTTTAAATTAAGCAGTGAAAATTCTATGTTAAAATATAAACTTTATTCTTTAATTAACATTTTTTTTAAATGCTTGAATTTGGCATTATATAAACTAACCAGTTACATGGCCTTTTATTTTCTTCGACACATTACATACCACCGTTTCTATGATTCAGAGTGTCGCGGCCGCGTTTAAATTCTACATGAATGGAAATAAATGGTGGGATTTTCACCCATAAGAAGTGAGAAAGTACGTAGTATAACAGTGAGTTTTGGTTAAAAAACACTGTGCCTTCTGATACTGGTAGACAAAGAAATAAATTCATAGAACCCTTGCCAATCCAAAATTTTTATTATTAGCCCTGCCCGTCCGTACATTAAGTCGGATATTTGAGGGTGTAATGAATTACAAAATTATGAATATTGATGTTGTATTTTGTCCCAGTTGCTGAACATATCTGAAAACTAAATGGAGGAGTTACAAGGACAGCAGTATATAGTTTCAAATTTTGAATACGTCCCTGGATGTTTCAGGATATTAGAAGATTGACCTTTGTTAAAACACCGTTTTCAAACAAATATTTAAACACAATCATTAAAACATGTTTTACATTAAATACAAGTACTATTAACCGTTATAAAATCTCTCATAACTGTGAAATAGTAATTGATCAGGTTTTATAATTACTGGTTTCGTTGTAATTTCATTTGTTTCAGGATATAGCAATGTCTTTAAGTGCTAATGAAATGAAATGAAATAAAATATATAGTTATTTCAGAAGAACGAACTAAACGATTGATTCACGAATCAAAGTTTAAATGCTAACGTAGTTTTGAAGATTTATTTAAGATGCCACATCCTACTATTTAAATCGTGTCAATAAGTTCTGGCTACAAATATCACAAAATCATGAAATTTGGCTTGATATCCAGTAAGTCTTTGAGCAAATATCTGTACCATCTGCAAAACTTTAGAGACTGTGTATCAAAGTAATGGTGCAAGTCCTTAGTTTCAAAGGTGGTGAATAGCTTCTACAAAAAAAAGTTAGAATTAACCTGGCCAAAACGGAAAATTTTCTTCGGTTCCTAGGGCAATCAAATAAAAGTATGTCTACCTCTCCGTAAAATATCCCAAGGGCACGACATGACATATCGAGATTTATTTTCATTATAATTGTCATTTCGAAACCAAGTAGTTTCCACTATTCGCCTGAAGACATTGCTATGTAAACCAACGAAAACGATCTCGCTAAAATTTTGTTCTTTAGTCTTCTTATCCCGCAATAAGCTTTGAATTCCTTCAAGGCTTTAGACATTTTCCAAGTAATTGCCGAACAATAGCTGCACAATAGTTGTTGAATTTAGAATTTTTATTTGTTTTGGTTACTTATTGCATTTTACAAGGCCACCTACAGATCTTGTCAATGATTTAAGCCAAAATGTGTGCCCCTTGTTTTTTCAATAGCGCCAACTAGGGCCAAGATTACGACTTAGCTACTTCATGTTTTACATCGGCAACAACAACATTGAACAACCCTTTATTACAGAAGGGTAGTTGCACATCCACACAACTCACAGATAAAACACAGAAGAACAAGCCCGAGCTTTGACTCGAACTCGGGACACCCAGCGCTACCTCTATGCCAGAAAGCCGGTGTATTTTTATTTACCTCAAATGTGATATTTGGGTGATTAATCTTCATCAGGTATTTAATATATTATTACCAGAAACTTTTATGCTTTAGGGACCCTTTATTCGAAATATTAAAACTAAAACTTGAAGGAAATCTGCAATTGTAATCATAACATCAAGTATCGAATTTTATATATTAAATCATTATTTTATTTTATATGAATGAAATTGAGTTTAAGTATTCTGATGAGGATTAGGTGTGTACCCACAGTGGTGTTACACCAGTGAAAAACTTACAAATACAATTCTAAAAAATAGAATTTAAATAGCTATCAAAAGACTCGCTAATCAAACATAAATTTCCCATGCCCATCCGAAACAAAATTCTACATAAAGAGTTCTTTTTGTAATTTTTCATATATTATATTGTCCACTTTTAGCAGTGTTTGAATTTCTCTGCGCATACTTTGAAGGAAGGCAAATAATAAAGTCCATTTAAAGTTTGAAACTGGTAAAACCCATTTACACTTGAAAAATTGATTTATCACAAGATATAACCGAGAAAAACTACTTTTCCTTTTGCCACAAAAAAGAAAAAAAAATGGAGTGCAAAGGTTAGTCAAGATAAGCGATACTAGGAAAAATCATTATTCCGTTTGGAAAATTCTGCTTTCGTTGTGATGCAGGAAATCCAAAATATTTTGGGCTTTTAAAGACAATTTATTATTTGACAAGATTTGAGAGATACGTTGTTGAGGTTTAATAATTTTTTAAGAGAATGAAGAGTAGGGCAATTGAAATGTAGTTGGGAATGTCGTCATAATCCTTCCCACATCTACAACTACAGCTCCTCAAATTGAATCTTTTAAGGTAATGCAGGGAAAGTCCATGGTTTGTGGTTATCTGGGCTTAATAAATATTGTCAATACATCTATTTATTTTTACTTGAGTAAAATATTGAAAGTAAAGTGGTCTGTTTCATTATTTCCCCATCTTTATTGTCATTCATTGATGACAATTTTATAAATTTAAGACGATTGATTGATCTTTCAGATTATTCACTGTGATAGTCTATTGGAGGTTCATAGAAGCAGCTTTGGAAGCCAGATCAACTAGTCCATTGCCTTCGATACCAATGGGGGATTTAACCCAATGTAATGATATATTGCCATCTACCAGACTTTTAACATCTTCTATTGAATTATTCTTTGGATTAAATTTTTGTAGAGCCTTTAACACACTCAGTGAAAAGTTAATAATGCAAATACGTTTTTTTATGGTTTTCCCAATTTAAAGCTTGAAATATTGCGAAAAGTTCTGCTTGAAAAACTGAGCAGTGATTTTCAAACCTATAGTGAACTCTTCAATTTTGTCTTCTCCCCCCAAAAACACAAAAAGCCGCACGAACTTGTTCAATCCTTTCAGAACCATCCGTATGGGTGGAATATGGAGAAATATCCAGAATAATGGTGGAATATCCAGAAACATCTCAATTCACCCATACGATCTTACTTGGATGAATCCATCTGTTTTCATAAGTGATCATATTAGAACCCTCAATTGTTTTGCCAAAAATATGGAAGGCTTTTTAGTGATTTTTTTTATCGATTTTTATATCACAAATCAGATCAACTGCTTCAAGACCACTAATTGTTTGTAGAACTTCTGTGGATGTTGTACGGAAAGCCCCCATTATTGCTAGAAGTTCTTTTCCGTTGTACGCTATTTATCTTTTGTCTTTGTCTATTTGTGCCCTTTCTCCAGGTTGCAGTTGCATACGCTAAAATTCTTCTAGGGCTCATTTGTATAAAATTGTGACTACTTTTCCTGAAATTCCTCTGTTGTACCTGACTATAGTAAGTCTATTTAAAATTTTAGGCATTTTGATTCCCACGTGATTTATATGGGCCATACCATTTAATCTATCATCAATAATGATACCAAGAATCCTCATATTTCTTGGCAGCTTGATTGACTTACCAGCATACGAACAATATGGAGGGTGTTTATAACGCCGTTTCTTACCAAAATGAATAAGCTGCGTTTTTTCTTGCCAAAGTGACCTTAGAATCCTTACTCCAACCATCTAATCTTTCAATGAGCTTTTAACAATATCTTAAATTTTATGCTAACTGGTTGATGCCACAAACAGATAAAAATCATCCGCATATGCAATTACTTTAGTATCTTTTCCAAATTTAATTCGCAATGCTTCATTAAGAAGATAATACAGCTATCCAGAATTGGAATCCTGATGGCATCTAATTGAATATTCTCTATTAAAAATTTAATCGCCATAAGTTAAAAAGACTTTTCTGTCGTTGAGAAAACTTGAAACCACACTGAAAGGGTTTGGGGGGCAATTCATTTTTTTCAAGTTATGTAACACTAATGACCTACAAAAACTACTAAACGCACTTTTCACATCTAAAGAAATTATGGCACTGTGTTTTGAGGGATTTCTTGCCTCAGCAATCCAATTCCTAATATGAATAATGGCATCAGTTGTACTTTTACCAGGAATGAAACCCTACTGATTTTGATGTAGGTAATTATTTTTTAATGCAGTGATAGAATAACCTCTATGTAATCATTTTATCAAATATTTTCCCAATGATATCAAGAAGACAAATAGATTGAAAAGCAGCTGGATCTGTGTCTTTTTTGTTCGACTTGTTAAATAACACAACTTGTGCTATTTTCCATTTTGTAGGGTAATATCCATGGTGCTGTCATTTGTTATACAGATCAACAAAATTTTGCCATTACAGAGAAATGCCTCTTTAATAACTCCTGCTGAAATACCATCCGGGCCTGGAGCTTTTTGTTATTTAAACTGTTGATAGTACGTTCCACTTCGAATACTGAAAGTGGAGGATCATATGGAGAATTTGGAGGAATTCGACTATTGTTACGAATATTTTCATGAAGAGGTGTTGAATCACCATCATCCGATGGGAAGTGAAATTCAAATAAAGCATTTGTCGCTTCTTTAGAAGATTTGGCTAAAGATCCATCTGCTTTTTTAATTGCGCTGAGTTGAAAAAATCTACTGTCCGGAAATATAGTCACATCAAAATGAATTCCAAATGGTTCACTTGATGTTACATTTTCGCAAAAACTGGACAAATCATTTCTTTTTGCCTAATTTAAACTTATTCTATGCTTTGCCTCTGCTTCTTTAACTAACATTCGAAGATACTTCCTATCTCTTATATAATTGGCCTTAAACAATTTTCTCTTTGCTCTTCTAACATCACTTCTAAGCACTTCTAGTTTTATAGACCACCAATTATGCTTTTTCTTTAGATGTTTATTTAACTTATTCAATTTACTGTTTCTACAGGCAGATACAATAATTTTTGTTTCATTCTCAGCTTAGAAATCGAGGTTTTCATTTTCTATATTTTCCATCTTTTGGAAATCATTAGTAAGTTGAAGTCGCAGTTTTTTTAAATTTAAATTTTCTATATATAATCTATCATATTTAAATCTTTTTGGTCGTTCAGTATAAAGTGAAAAACTTATACTATTATGGTTGCTGCATGTTGGTTCTGAACCAATTTTCCATTTAAAAATGATTTCGGATAATATCGGATCACTGATGGTAATATCTATCCATGATTTTCCTTGGGATCTGAATTAATTAATTTTAATTTTAAATGAGAATTTTCATCATTTAAAACAACAAGTCCTTTCGAAAGGAGAAATTAAAGTAATAAACGACAATTATGGTCTTCAAAATCACGAAGGCTATTCACCGCCACACCAATAATAAACAACCCCACTGCCCCATACAGTACTTTTTGCATTAAAATCTCCTGTGATCAATACTCTATCATGAGAATGCTGTAAACAATTTTTCAATTCAGATAAAGTAGTTTCAACATCTTCAGAAGGAGGAAAATGAACAGAAAGGATCATTAAAGTTGATTATTGAAAAACACTGATTATTGCAATGATATTGTTGGAAGAGAAAACCTTTATCGCTTAAAGATGTTTATTGCAGACTATGATACTTGATTTCAGATTGTCTTGGTCAGCGAAAAAACTTTTAACCTTTGAGTAGAAACCAATTGGTCTATTGTTCTTTTGATAAATTTCTCGAATGTATGCAATACTAAATTTTTGATCTTCAGCTCTTTTATTAAGGTTTTTAGTTGCAGCAATTGCATGATGTAAGTTCAGATGCACAATTTTAAGTTCAGAAAAAAGAGTCACATATATTGAATTCTTTTAGCTAAGTACTCAATTTCTTTCTCTGAAGTTGGGTATTTATTATCACTTGCATTATGTCTTGCATCTCTATTATAATCAAATTTACTGTTTGCTTCAACACAATTGATACATTTAGGTGAGTTTTGGCACTGATCATGTTTGTGTCTCTCTTGTCCACATTTTGTACAGGTTTCCATATTGGAACAATTCATACTTATATGTCCAAATCTGTTACATTTAAAACATTTGGTAGGTCTTAAAAACTCTCTAAGAGAAAATCGAGACCATTCAAAATACTTTTTTTTCGTTTTCGTCAAAAGCTTGAATGTTAGAGTATCTGCTTGAATAACCCAATGACATTTGTTTTTGTTTTTGCTATTTAATTTGAAGAGCAACGAAATGTCTTCTTTTTATATTTCATTTTGCTTGCATATTTTTTCTAAGAGCTGTTCTTTAGAAATTTCATTATCTACATCATAAATAATGCAGCTTGGAGTTTTCATATTAAGTTTCTTAATATCAATTTTTTCCTTAAGGTGAGGACTTGCCTGAATGAAGTATTTTTTAAAACTATTTGCTAAATCAAATTCAACTGCTGCACCTCCATTGCTTATTTTTTAATATTTTTAACCCCCACATTAATTTTGCTTGGGGCAATATTTTTGAACAGATATGCTTTCGTTTCTTCTGAAGATATCTCTTTTACTTTAGGATAAATTAATGAGACTAATTTCAGAGGGTGCTTTCTAAGATTTATTTTTTAGACTTGGCTGCTATTTTGGCATATAGGTATCTCCTAAGCTTGTGAGGCAATAATATTTTTCTCATTATTAATATTGTTGTCTTTTAAGATTTCAATTTTGCCCTTTAGCTTTGAAATTTGCTCCGATTGAGAGAATATTATTGTAACCGAATTATCAAGCTGACATTTTATTGCAACTTGTTCAACCTTTTAATTTTGGATCTAATCGGTGTAATGATTGATACAACCGTATCTAAGCATGTTCTAACCGTATCTAATCAACGCTATTTCATCTTCATTTGTAACATTTCCTTTCTTTGCCGTTTCGTTAGCATTAATATCTCTATCCGTCTCTTCTATATCTAATACATAAGAAGGTTGCAACATACTTGACTTTATATTTGCAACGAAGTATTCTAAAGAGTGATAGATTTTAGGATATTTTTAAGAAAACATGGAGATATAAAGAAAATTGGTAGTTCTCCAGTTGAACTCTTCTCAATATCCTTCTGCGCATGAGCCAGTAGCCAAAAGATTCAACATGGCGGTCTTGTTGAGAAGGCGTAGCCCATAAATAACAAGATAACCTCTAATTTCACAAAAACGTGAATGTAAATATCAAAATTCTCTTACCGAAGGAAAATTTGGGACTACCGCTTGTATCAAAACACACAAAAAAATCGTAAACCTTTCAATTTGCACACTAATTGGCAATAATAGTTTGAAGAGCAAAAATGTAAACACAGTACTCACATCCGAGAATGCGTTCACGACTTTAAGTATATATGAAAGTATGGATTGAGAAACAGTTGGGTCGTGGTGGCCTGATGGTGTCTTGGATTCGGAACCGGAGCGTTGCAGTTTCGAGGCAGGATTCCTCGGAAGAACTGACTTGTAAGTGGGTCTGTTGCATGCTAAAGCCGTCGGGGCCAAACGTCCTCCCACTAGTGTGGTTTGGAGAGGAGGTTCCCAGCTCATGTGTCGGCTTCGTCATCTGACCGCGGTTAAAAGATTTCGAGGTCCGTCTCCAAATAACCCTAGTGTTGCTTTAAAACGGAACGTTAATATAATTAAACTAAACCAGAAACTGAACTGAGGGACAGTCCTTTGATAGCTTAAAAACTACCATAATTCAACTTTGATATTATATATCAACTTTAATAGCTCAAAATTTGATATGAATTTGCATCATGTATCTGTGTAATAAATTTTAAATATCTAGCATTTTATATTTTGTAGTTTTCATTTATAATTGAGTTCCGACGCCAAGATGTACAAACTCCTGCATGGATTTCGTTTAAAACTTCATCGTCTAGCTCAATACGTTTTTGAGTGATTCTGGTGATAACTAGATAAGGTGACAAATAGATATAATTAATAAAGGCATTTAACCGGTGTTGGAGGATCTGATACGCAATAATTCGTCAATATTTTGAGTTTAATTTATTTGATAACTATAGTATTTAGTATTGGATATTTCGTATACAAGAAAGTAAATATAAGATAACTTTAAGTGTATTTAAAAACTGTATTCAAAGAGGTGGATATAATTTTGGTTTCTATGGGGATCTATATGGCACCTGCCATTGGACAAGCTCGCTGTTACGAAAACAGAGAATGAAGCTGATAGCGTGAGTCTCTTGGATTATTAGAGCTAACTAGAGTCAAGAGTACGACTCTGCCACTCACGCGTCACTCATTCGCTTGCACAACCCCTTTTCACAGGAGGGCACCTTCACACATCTCATTGAGAGAACAGAGGAAGAACAAACAATGTCGAACCGGAACTCGAACCCAGGCAGTCTAGATCATGGGGAAGACAAACTACCTCAATGTCATGATGCTGATGGATATAATTGTTTTTATGCTTACCTTTTTATTATTAACACCTCATGTGTTCTTCAAGAAATTGTGATGCTTCAAACAATTTGTCTTTAAAAAAATTTGGAGCATCACAAGTTTAATATTACTATATGTAGTTGAGTAAGTATGATGAATAAAATACTGAAAGTTATGAGAAAAAAACATATTTCATAACTATGAAAAATGATTTATTTCATAACTGAATGACATTTCTTTCGTCGAAAGAAATGTAATATGCTCTAAAATACTTAAATTTGAAACTATGAAAAAGAAAAACTACATAACAAGTACAGATTGCATTCTTAATTTCAAACTTTTCACAAAAAAAGGAAAATAGGATTCCAAATGTCAACATTGTAAATTTATTTGAGTTATTTTTCGTCAATATGAACACATCAGATGTGACATAAATTAGTCTTACTATATGTGACATCTCATTACGTCATATATGAGCAAAATAAAACTATGATGTGCAAAATGGTACCATCACATGATCAATAGTAAACAAAAGAATGCATTAAATATTATTGCAATAAATCTACGGCGTCAGGTCAGATGACTATGAAATCTACTTCATCTGCAAGTGTTGACTTCTCATTCGGTCAGCTCTAAAAATATTCCCCGAATTTCCTGCATGATGGGAAATTAGACCATCATGGGTATTGCAGTGAATACTGTTCGTTTTAAGTGCTCGGGCAAGAATGATTAGTATGGTAATGATAGAAAGGTAGACTTTTAATGCAGAATCATTGATCACGTAATTGAAAATAACAGCACGTACGAAGCATAGGAAGGATAATCTAAAACCATCCGTGTACTTCAATAAAAGCGAACCCTGCTTAGTTCTGCTTTAAATTTCACCTCTGTCAATGATTTTCCTGCAAACTTCGATTACTGGGATATTTTTCTCCGTTCATTTGCTTTATTTTTTAAAAGAATTTTTGCTCGAACTTCGAACTGGAAATGAAAATTTTCTTAAGCACAGTACTGTCAATTGTTCTGAAGAACATTTTTTTAGACTGATTTTGCAAGTTTTTTTCACTGAATGCCATTTATCATTCTACCAAGGAAATATGCGTCTGCTCGGATGGAACTGTTTACTTTGTCCAGTAATGCTCATCTGATTGGTGATATTCGTTGGCTTGTTTTTAAATGTTTAAGAATATAATCGACACTTTCGTCGTTTTACACTAGAGGAATATTTACATCGTTTGGATTGAAAAATAGAATACCCATTATGCTCTTCATTTCCAGCTTTTTTAACTAATGATGTATCTCTTATGTCCTTGAATACCGTATAAGCGAATTCATTAAAAAATGCCTAATTAAGAGTTTTTTGAAGTTTAATGAATTTAGCCAGACTATTTGCGTTCCTTTCTACTTCCCTAAATTCATAAAAAAATTTGCATCAAATATCTTCAGTTGAATATTTTTACACTTATAGTAAGCAGTATATTTTATTAAAACTGATCCTATAGTTTTAAAACGATCTAAATTGTTTTTACTATAATCTTATATAGTATAAAATGTACAGGATAATTTTAAGAAGTATTTCTACTACATAAACTATTATGTAATAGATTAACTAATATAAACTATTGTGTAGTATATATTATTGTGATTCTCACAGTAAAAAGCTTAAAATAAAATTGGAACGAAACGTAGATTTTGCCTGTCGCAAATTCACCATATTTAACACAAACCTCGAGTGAGTTTGCAAAGTGATACGAGCCTATTCTTTGATATCTTTTCTATAACAACCTCAACAGAAACAAGAAAATCATCCGAGATGTAATAGATTATACTTGCAACTTTCTTGAAATTGTTAATTTAATTCTGTACAGCTTGCATGGAACATGCATCTTGTCTTAGCTAATGATGTTTCACTTTTTCAGGCTAATTACATTTTTACTATTTTGATGAATCGTTTTTCTACAAGTAATATCTTTTTTCAAGTCAGAAAGCACATACTTAAATCCTTAGGTTTTCATGTATTTGATTACAAAGCTAGTCAAGTCAATGTCCTGCATCAAAACTGGTGTATTACTTAAAGCGTACTTGCACACTTGAGACTTCGAAAATCATTTTCTTGCTTCGAAATGTTCTCTGATCCTTTAGCTTTCAAAATATACTAAAATGTTGTTAATATTTGGAATATTCTTTGAATTATGAGGATTTTTCTCGAGGTACTTCTACTAAAAACTCTGATTTCGGTTGTTTTTTTTAACTCATTTTATGAACAATATTTTCTCAATACATTGCTTCGTACGTTGCAATAATTTATATATCAAAATAATCTGTATGAAACAGTGGATGCGTTGTATCTATCAAAATTAGATTTATCGATATAAATTTTTAAAAGCTCATAATAACAGAAGTAACAATAACAGAAAAAAATCTTGTTTTTATCCATCGTTGATAAAAAAATTGTTTTAAAAACTATATAATTTTATAAGTTCATTGAAGATGACAACATGAAGGCAACATTTCAAACTGGAATTGTACGTCTGTATAAATTAGAATTTAAGATATGTTTCAAAAAACACATTGAAAATGTATTAATAATTAGTGTAATATGGTTTTTTGTCATTGAAATGAGTTTAAACATGTATGAATGACGTACTGTAAAAGAATTGGATTTTTAAATTTAACTTTTTTTTTAAAATCTTGTGCATACTCGCACTTTCAGATTTTCTAGTTTTGGAATATGGACTGAATACAGTGACATTCAAATAAAAATAGCGTCAGCGAAAAAGAATTTTCCTGTTCTGGTCAATGCCACTGTTCTTACATTCATTCTTTTTACCCTACCTAGAGTCACCGAATATAATTTTTTTTAAATTGCTAAATATATTTTTCTGTTGCATCTAGAATTTTTTATTGTTCATATCACGCTTCCTAATAAGTGTCTCATGAATATATTTAAAACTCTGTCTCTGACAGATAGTGTGAAATACGGATTTTTGAGCTTCACAATATTCTTAAATATATAAATCGAATAACCTTTAGACTCCTGTTTTTATTCCCTTTCCTTCTAAAGGCAAGTTGCCTTCATGAAGAATTTTTTTTTAATCGTTTGGACCATCATGTCTGAAAAATTTTCCTTATAATTAACTTGTATATATCAGTATGGTTAGAATAAAAAGCTAAATGTGAATTGAATTTATGTATAATTAGACAAAAATTTCGAAATATATGTCGTAATATTTCTTTTAATTGAAATAATGTCACAATACAAATAAAGATAATTTTAGTTTTTGAAATTCAGTAATTAGAACTAAATTTTTCACAATCAGTAAGGAAAATGCTCCGTTTTATTTTCACCTTATATGAGATTTCTATTTCCAGATTTTCCATTTCTGATGTTTAAAAAAAAGTCATATACATTCAGTATTGATTGCAAAATATTATTTTTTCTGCCTTTTTCGTAATTTTAGCCGTTGATTTAGCTAATGATGCTTGCATTATATGCACCATTTTTCTTGCTTGCGTTATAACAGCAGATGCACAAGAAAAATTGTGCATGAAAATTCGTTCTAATAAGCAAATTAAATAATGTATTCATATTTATAAAAACGTCTGTCTTTTATATTCAAAGTTTACCTATAATTAAACAGCAATTTCACTTATTTGGAATTTGTCATTATAATTAACTTGTATGCATTTATTCAATTTTATATTTAATTAGAAATAGAATATTTAATTGATGTATACAAATGCTAATTAAAATCGTATGCATATGTAGTATAATTAGTATCAAATAAATACATTAATTCCCCAACAATTCGCGAAATGAATCCTTTTATATAATTAAACTTGAGCGGTTTCGTGGCCGAAGAGGGAGTAGAAACTTTCTAAATTTAAATTTTGCTTTATTCCATCTCGGGAAGCATAATTTATATACAAGAAAATTGCGATTCGGTACTTCACTTCACAGCACGACATAAGAGCAAAAAGAGTGTAAATCGATATATAAATAGTTTTCCTGTTGATTATATACCATGAGAATTCTAATAAGGATTTCTTTACTCATGGAAGGGAATTATAAAGATATTTTTAAAGGATTTGTTTAACCCAACAAATTTTTATCTCTTCACTCCGAGAGTGGGAAATGCCGATTTCTTTAGTTTTCTTTAGCTTCTGCCGCATCCATGTTTTCACGGAAAGTGGGTGCTATAGCTATTGAGAGTATAGCCCCCGAAGGCAAAAGTAATATCTTCTTTTGCATTCCTTAAAAAAAGTGAAATGATATCAAAAAATAAGAGAACATTTTAGAATGAAGTTAATATCAATTAAATTTTAAAAAAAAAATTGGAAATCAATTAGAATTTTATTTTGATTTAGATTTCATTACACATTTAATATGTAGAAATATTCCAAATCAATACTGATGTTTTAAATATTCGAAATAATATATTCGGGAAATTTTTATTCTGAAATATAATTTTGTTTTAAAAAAAGTTTATTCTTAAAATAAATGAATTCGCTATAGTTATAGATTAACAGCAAAACTCAATTTAGATCATTTGCTTGAAAATTAAGTCACGAGTGAAGGTCACCGTATGCATAATTGATAACTTAACCGATGCTCCATATGACGTCGGAAAGGTCGAATCAGATCAATCCTATCAATGGATGAGCATTATTTCACTGTGTTCGCTTTATATTAGAGATTAAAAATATATCTTTACTGTTGATTACGATGGAAAGTTAAGTGATTTTTCACAATAATATGTTCGGCAATATTCTATTTTATGCTGTTTCTTACAATTTTTCTGTACTTTAAAAATAAGAATTTTAAAATGCATTTATCACTCTTTTCTTGATATGCTTTGATTTTTAAAAAAATATTAAAAGTTTTAAACTGTTTATTGAAAATATAATATTTTAAGGTTTTGAGGATTTATCATAAGGTTAATCGATTAGTTTAGTTAATCCTCCATACGAAATATGCTGTTTGATAATTTAGAAAGAAATAATTATTACGACAATCCTAACTTTTGCGATGATCAATGAAATAATTAAAATTAGGATGAAGACAATTTGAATCAGATTTATAATTTTACTACTTATAATTATAAAAGTCTTAATTTTTAGCTAGTTCTATTTCATGTAATTTGAAAAAAAAAAACATTATTATTGTATTTTAAACATTGTTATTGTATTTTAAAATCTGCAATTGGTAAAAATTGAATGTTTTACTTAAACATATTAGCATTAAATTTTCTAAAAAATAAAGAATGTTATACTCATCTTTAAATTAGAAATCAGTACCTCATTTATTTCAATCAACTAAAAAAAGTTAAAAGGATATACTAATGTTTCCAAATCGACGAAATAAACAGTTAGAGGTAGGAGGCTGACATTTTGTTGTATTACCAGAAATAAACGTGCTACTTCCTAACCCGCTCGCATATAAAAAGTTAACCTTATAAAAATCATGATGAGTGCTCAGATATTTATGCCATGAGTGCTCAGATATTTATTTTCAATCTTATACATAAGATTAATGAGTTTCCTGGTATAAAATAGAAAGCCGATACATAGTATTATTTATCACATGTCATTGGCTTACAATAAATACAAAACAGCCAATTTAGCCTAGTTTTTGAAAATCTTTGTACCAAATTGTGTGCGATTGGCAGATGCTGCTGTTTTAGCTAGATTTCCAACATTGCGAAATATTAAAAAATCTTTTTTTTATTTAAATTATTACGGATTATTTTCAAACAAAATTTCTTACTCTTGATTCCAAGTTATTATGTTGTTTTAGAATTTTACTAATTCAAATTCTATTTGCAGTACTAAAGAGAAAATAAGAAAAAAAAACTATTAGACGTATATTTTGTTTCAAAGACATTTTGTAATTTATTATAAATATGTTAGAGAATAAAATATCGTTGAAGGTTTTGTGTTGCAAATTTTCCGAAGTTAAAGGTCTAATTAACTCCGTTTGTAACAATTACAAATTACATCTCTTGCAGTTACCTCTTAGCTATAAAATTATTTCATATACTGTGTGCAAAATCTTATTTAATGCTCTTTTTATAACATTATTTTGCAAAAATGCATTAAAGTAAATAAAACATAATCATAATCAAACTCCTCATGGTGATTTCATAAAACAGAAATAAAATGTGGAATTTTTTTAGTTTTTAATCTAAGAACAATCTTACATCGGAGCTGTGCTTATAAATAAATTAGATTAGGCCTTATATTATACCATTTTTCATTTGAAGTGTCACAATGAATGCTTCATGAAATTTTAAATATTACATAAACTGAATATTTTAAATTCAAATATCTCTTAAGGAACCTTGAGTTATTTCAAAGCTTATACTCCTAGAAAATATACGCTGCACGTCCATTTTAAATGGCGCGTTATTTCCAAATAGTTTAAATAGAAACTATTCCCTCTGATACTTTTTACGACTATAGAGTTTTCTTAGGTCTAACGCATGGAACTTTTGCAATGACCTAGAAGGATAACCCAGAGCCATTAAACGACGCTTTCTTTTTGAAATGGCGTTCGCCTTTACGCCTTTTCTTTGTTAAGAAGCAAGTTTCTACCATAAAAACTACCCACCATGCTCTTTTTCTCCTGGATGTTTATTTTCATTATTCAAGACGAAAGTGTTTCAGTATAACTTCTCTCTAAATGATACACAAACATCATTTGAAAAGGTCTTCCTAAAAGAAAAAGGAAAAAAAGCAACGATGAGATCGTAAGATGGTTTAATTTAGCGGTTGAGTTGATACAAGACTTAAGAGTTACAGCAATTGTGAGCTAAATTGAATTTTTCACTTTATTTTATTACCTTGTACGAGTACTTTCAATTGTGAAGATTGAAAATATGTCTTCACATGAACTGGATTGGGGATGAATAAGTAAAAAACACTTCGAGCGAAAAGACTGAATTCCGAGACAAAAAAATTTTAACGTACAGAATTGAATTTTATTTGCAATAAATCCCTATTCAAATATCATAAAATTTAATCTCTTTTCTTATAAGGTTTTTTTTGTATAAGAAAAATATGTTTACTTTTAAAGCTTACAGGTAAATAACCTTTATATGATTTTGTCTAAAATTTTAGTTTGGTGAAATACCTAGATTGTATGGAATAAAATTCAAACAGGCGTTTTCTTTTTTCCCTAGCTTCGCTTTCGCATCAAACATACACCTAAACATTTGCGTATGTTTAAAACTTTGAAATTACCTTACGGTATAAATTATCATTCGTTTGTAATCAAAGCATGGGCGTACAAAATTACAGGATGATCCATACTATATTCATTTCCATGCATTAAGAATAATGCCAGTATGTACAGATAAAACTGATAAAATATTACAAATATGATATTTAAAGTGACGGAATAACAAATTGGATACATATGTACCACACTGCTTGGTGGAAAATAAGGGGCCTCTTCTATGGAGCATTTATAGAAAAATATCCTACGTAAAAAAATTAATATAAATTTTTGAATTAAATTGCCGCATGGTTTATAGGAATGTTTAATAATCGTATTTTTACTATAAACAACATTGCATTCAGCAATCTCTTGACATGGTGAGACCCAAATTATCAAGTTAAATTTGGGGTAGTCCATTGATGTCATTAATTGATTTTATCTGGTGTTTCACAATAGACATAGGAGATGAATCATGGTTTGCATATCCCAGAATTCACTCCATGGTGTTCAAATCAGGGAAGGACATCGACCATACCAAAACTGTCACACCTTCGAGACACACGTCAACTCCATAGATTCAACAAATGAAGGAATAACAACTATTTAATTTGTTATCTTCAACATAATATACAAAATCACACGTTCTTTTTTTTTTTAAAAAAAACAACAACTTAAACATGAAATATTCAAGCTTAATTACTTTCCTCAACTTCACTAAATCTGTTTCTTATTAAAATATTCAAAATAATCAGATTAAATATTTAGCCAATACATTAGTGTTTTATTTTCCTTCAAATGAAACGTCAATTTCCTAATGACATGTTTTACCTAATCAGCTTTCCTGACCTTTTGTCTTAATAAAGTCAACACTTCTGACCTGCTATTATTCGAGTTTCGAGTCAAAAAAGTAATCCTTTCTCCGTCCACTCCTTTTTTCGAAAATCCCTCTGTTTTTCGCTGCATTAGAAGAAACAAACAAAAAATCTAACAAGCAAATATTTATAGAGTATTTTAAACATTTAAAAGTTTTAAAATGTAGAAGACAGCTTCAAGCGTTTTGCGATCGTCCTTCAGAAATTTCACTTGAATACGCTACAGGCGTTACGGAAGGCGAAGATGTAGGTGAAGATTTACATTTAATAATAAAAAGAACAACCATTTAAAAATTAAAAGACAAATTTAAAAAAAGAAAACCCATTTAAAAATGAGTCGCCCTTTGACCGTCAAATAAAAGGCTGCCTTGTGTCACAACGTGCGCCACCTAGGGAAAGCGAAAGAGAAGGTATCAGTCAAGCATTTGGCAGTATGAGAGTTGCATGAGAAAATCATGTACCTAGCAAAGCGTGATTATGTCCGACTTCTTTGACGTGAAAAAAGGCATAATAATTGGAGTTCGCCTCGTTGGAACGTCCTTGCCCCGAACAGCACAGCTTGTGTGTGTTTCAAGGGCCAATGTGTCAAAAGTTATAATAACCTACTCAAATCTGGTTAAGGTGTCTTCTGCGATCCACAACAGCAGACGGAATTCGAGGAGCATGTTAGACGGGCGTTGAAAAGGATAGGAGCCCGTAATCGCAAGACTATACTGCTGAAGATAACGTCTGAGTTGAATATCCACCTTCAGAACCCTGTATCCATTAAATTACTCATTCCTTACCTTACATCAGGATGTAGATATTAGCTACATTTTTTTTTATATTTAAATTGAAATAATAATTTTTTCTTTAATATTCCAATCCATTTAATGTAAAAAAACAATTATTTATAGTCGTGTATTATATTTTGAAAATAAGTGCATAAAAGTATTAAATAAAATATGTGATTTTTTTTAATTCTGCTCTGATAGCACAAAATAAAAGTAAGTAAAATTAATAGCTTATATTTAAAAAATTTGTTGGTGATTTGGTTAAATTTAATAAAAATGAAAGCATAATCGTCGACATTTATTCAGCTGGGAGCGTCCATTTAAATTCGTAACATATTTCGCAGTTTGCCTCAACAGCATTTAGTTGCTGGCTTTTTTTTTCCAGAAACAATTTCGGTATTTTCCGGGAAGCATTTACCGCTAACTGCTGTCTCACCATTTCGACAGCTGTCAGTTGCGATGGTTGTCAGTTGTTATTTTTAAAGATTCTTCCCACTCTGAATTTAAATTCTCTGTTTAAGGTATTTTCAGCGTCTAAATATCCTTTTCTGTATCCAAACAGCATAAGTTTTACATTAGGATCTCCAAGAAAACAAAATAGAACTTGGGATAATTATTCAATTATTTGCTATTTTCAGTCTCTTTAAGGTTTCTTTAGATGCAATATTTTTTATTTTAAGAAAATGAGAAATTTAGTGCTTATGAAAAGGAGTGCATAATAATGTTGGTATATGATATTAATTTTTCTTCAATATATTTTAGATTAAATATTAATTAATTAATCTTAAATTAGTAATTTAGGAAAAAATGTTTTTAAATAACCGTTAATAATTGCATTCATGACCGTGATATGGAGTTTCTTACCGGAAAATATATAAAAATAAGTAATAGATCGATATGTATAAATGGATAAATCGTCAAAAAAACTTTCTTGGGTTGAATCTTCTATTTTTTGCAAACAGGAGCACAGGATAAATGCTCACGAACAGAGCAGAAATACTTCGTTAGGGAATACAATATTTTTATTATTATTTGAACCTAAAAAATCTTGTAATTCAGCAGAATATTTATAAAAAATACTATTTAGAAAGATCTACTATTCTATTAGAAACCTCTATTAACTTAAATTTCATGCAAAACGCTTTCATTCACTTAAAAAAATTCATCTACCCAGAATATAAACTTTTAAATATCTAAAGATTGTAAATATTTATCTAATATGATTACTAATGTTTTAATTTTATAGCTTGAAAAATAAAATATCTTATTTAAAATTCAATTGATATGATATTTAATATCACATAAATAAACCATTTTAAAAATACTTTTTTCCTTTTAATATCCATAGAGTATTTTATTTTTCATACATGTTCTTCCTGCATTAATTACTGAAATATATTGATTAGTCTTAATACTCTCACATTACTTTATAGCAAGATTTACACTAAAATCTTACTTTACTTTATTCTATATTCATTAATTTATGTAGAAATATTAGCCTCATTGAAAACAATCAAATTTCAAGTAACTCAAAATTTAATATAGTTCTGTGATATTTGTCAGAATATATACTAGACTTTAACGTGAATAGTTGTTAATTAAATATAAAAAAAATATTATGTTGGAAAGAACCTGACAAAGTTGCTGGAGTTTCTCACTATAATAAATTAAGATTTTAATCTTAGAAGCAAAGAAAAAAAACTGCGATGATTGCTCCTTAAAAATATTTTCAAAAACAACAATCATATCACGCTTTATAAAAATTATTTTAGGAAGTTCGCATTAACATGAATAACTGTATCGTACCTAATAAAGAAAACTCTTAAACTCGTATTAAATAAGGCATATATAAAATTAATTCTACGCATCAATTTTTAAGAGATACTAAAGCAGAATAAATATAAAATTATTAAGATCTATGAATAAACTCGAGGTTTAATTAACAGCTACTTTCTTACTTTCATATAACTAATATGAACATGAATTTATTTATCACATCTCTTGCATAAATTTTAAAACACAGCTTATGGATTTTAATTAACTATAGATTTTGTATTCCAATTGGAATCAGTAGTTTTAAATATCTCAAATAAATGTAGAAGTGTTAATCTGACCAAATCTTCTAAGACTAGACGAATTTCTGTCTTAATTATCAGCTGTAAAGTGAGGAACAGCTATTCATCCATTTGTCACTACTTTCGACATCTAGAATAGAAGTTTTGAAAGAGAGATGAATAGGGATTTTCTGAAGCTTAAACTTTTAACGACAAGTTGTCTCATTACATAATCATAAACATGAATTATATATAGAGACTATATATTAAAAGATAAGACTTCTTGGGTACTAGTAAATAATTCTAAGAATTAACATCAGTTCTTAAAACTGATAATAGGAATTATAGAGCTAAGCAACTTAAATGATACCATGAAATAATTAGTCATTACACATCATTATGAAAGTAATGTATTACAAACCATTCTTAACCTTCTACTTGTTTAATTTGACTGCAACTAGTAGAGACTTTAAATTTTCTCTTTCCCTATCATGAATCTCTACTTCATCTTGGGCTTTCCAAAGTACGTTTAAAGGGTAGTTCTTAATGAAACATGAGTGTTACACTTCAGCTGGTCAAAACCGAGTGTTTGATTATTCATGCTTTTCCTAGCAATCTCCTCAGCCGTAGAAAAAAAAATTTAGCCATTTTGTATTTGTGAAATACAATTTGAAAAGAATTTCATTAAAATAAAAAGAAATTGTATTTTATTTTAATATTTCAATGTATAATATTAAAATATTACAACTTGATTAACATAATAATTAAAATTCAGTTTGTCAATTCTTAAAACTGATAACACTTCTCACTTTTAAATAAGTAATGATAGTACCTTGTACATAAAAAGACAGTCGCATGAAAATTTATTAATATTAATACTATATTTTCTCAAAATGGCTTGTAAGCATTTGAGGAAATATATTATGGAAGGATACAATATTTTAATATGAAATTTGATAGTTCACCGTATAATTAATTTATATTGATCATTACCTTATTATCTGCCATTGTAATGATTATTGCCGAATAACTATTCATGGATTTTTTTATTAAATAATTAGTTTAAAGATTGAAATAAAAAAAATAATTAGCATTTGCGTCAAATAATTTTAATATAAAAATTCAAAAAAATTAATTATAACTAATTTTCATTAAATGTAAAGAAATTACATTCGTCGAAATGATTTTTGCTCTACCACAGCTGGGATATTATAAACGGTTTTGTTAACAAAAGCGTCTTATACCTGTTGCAGTGCTTATTCTTATCGCTTTCAATCTAGGGGATCATTCTGTTTGTGATTGTAGTATTGCTTTTTTCATCATATTTCAAAATATTCAATACGTTTTTGATAATACTATATTCAAACAAATTAGCTGAAAAAGTAACTTATGTAATATTTCTTTCAGTGTAATAATTTTCGCCACTTTAATTTTACTAACATGTGATATATATTCGCATTAAAAATGCTGTAACATGGTCATGTCATAAATATTAAAACTAGTTGCTTTTATTGACCATCCAGTTCAAAAGAGATACAAGATTTCACTTATGTTAAATCACTTAGATATAACTTCATGCCCATGATTCTCTCAGTTAACAGTTTAATTTTCAGATACTAAGCTGTGTTATTTTAAATGTCTTTCATAGATTTTCAGCATTGAAAAAAAAATGGATACCATTATATTATAGATGAATTTTAAACGTAAATTTGCCTTTCATCTTCTAGTTTCTTGACACCATAAAGTCGTACCCCTTCATTCGCCGATAAAAGAAAATTTCAGAATTTAAACAAATGCTTCCTTTTTGTCTTTTAATGATGGAAGAAAATCGCATGACAAAGCATTTTATCTTTTGAATTTCAAGCATCAATTTAAACTATTGTTTTAAATTAGGAAAAAAAATGTTTAAATAATATCCAAATTTCAGGAAATACTTTCACAGTTATTAATAATTAGTACTCTGATATTTCCTCTCGGGCCCCATTTAAAGCAGTGCATCAATTTTTCATTTCATTTAATCATTTTCTTAGCTTTTGAATGCTAAAAATACTTAAGAGTGGTAAAGATACATGGATGAATTTTCCGGGAAAATCAAACTTAAAAGAATTCATATATATTCATTTTTTGGAGCAATAAACAAGTCCTCTTATTCGATAAATATTTATGCAATGAATTATTTTTCGGAGCACTAACGATTTAACTGGTATCACTATAAAGAACTAAATTTTGAAATGCAAAATTCACTAATATGACAAAATACTTTCTTAAATTATTGGGCAAAAATGCGTAAATTCTGATTAATATTTAATTAAAATATGGAAGGAAAAAAAAACTGCACTTTGATGCATATTTCAGCCTTCCGAAATATATATGCGCCAGATTTGATAGATCAAAGGATCTGGGCTATTACTTGCCACTCACATTTATTTTCACTAATGATACAGATATCCTTTATTGAAAGTAATTTGAAATTGTACACTACAACATAGACAATGTATAAATATCTAAACAACAATTAGAGATCGAAAAACAGCAAACCATATTGCAAATTCTTAAATACAAAGGAATGAATTTCTTATTGGACATTTTATATTATTATATATACATTGTTTCTAACACTATTAAAGATTTATTGAAAGTTATTTGAATCGAGTGTTTTTCAATTCAAACAAGCGATAAAAATATAAAAATACATGAAAGGGAAAACCCTCTTAAAAATCCCTCTCTAAAGATTTTTAAAACATAAATTTAATGAAGAACTAAAATATGAAAAAAAGTATCACATCTTTTGTTTAAAGTTGTTTAGCTGCACTAACATTGTGAAGAAAATAAAATGTTCCAATTCAATTCGCCATTCGACCTTTGAAAAAGCAAAATTCAATTTGATGCTTGAGAATAAAATTCGTTACAAATCTGTATCAATGAAAAATGGAGTGAAACAGTAGACTTCTCAATTCTGACAGTAGATGGTAATTCAATTTGAGCACAGCCGGCATTTTACTTGCTGGAAATTTAAGAAGTCAAAACTCTTCTTTTATTTCATATTGTTCTTTCGGATTCTTTATTTTCACAAACCTTTTGGCGGCATTTGAATTCAGAAGAGCTATTTACCAAATATCATAGAGTTTCAGCAGTGATGTATGAAATCTCATCTTTCACAAAAATAACAATAGTCCGAGAGCTCTGACATATTGAATAAAGAAATGTTTTTCACATAAATCAAAAACTTTTGCTGTTTTTTCTAAAAAACATTAAAGTTGGATATTTTGATATTCACTTGCTATACAAAAAATAGTTATGAATAGCTTTGAAGAATTCTAGATATTATTATCTTTGTCAACCCTCCTTTAGAGCTGATCAAAGTATCGCTGTTAAATATTGAGTAAAGATTGAATTATTGAAAAATGACAACTTTTTAATAAGGCTATGCAGATTTGTATCGATAAATACTCTAATCCTTTTGCTGCCTGTTATCAGAAATGATCAGGATTTCAACTTTCCTTTTCTTTGACATTTCAAATATTAACGAAATGGACATTCAAATACATAGCGAAGTTTGTCTGAATACTCTAAACAATTTCTTACCCATCTTTTTAAATGTGATTGATCGAATAATAGAAATATTAGTAGCAATATTAGTAGTAATAAAATATAGCATTATTATTCTGGATAAATGTGTATGTCTCCCACCGTAATTTATGATGTTGCATTTTACATCAGGATTTTTTTAATGAGGCAACTTAATTTAATCAGGCATTTGCATTTATTAAATTATTGGATACGTTGATAAAGCTATTCTCAACATGTGGAATCACTGTCCGCGTCGCACGCCCCTAGGGCGCATGAATACTCTAGGGGGACATAAGAATAATCAACAGAAAAATATTATTTAAAAAAACATTAACTGACTGAAAGAAAAGCACTCACACGCATAGAAAGAAAGAAAAAATTTCTACATATTTAATACCTAATGAAAATAAAATGAACTAGCTAAATTGAAAATTGGGCAGCGAAAACTGAAAGGCTTAGAAACGTTGTGTTAATACATAAAAAAAGAAAAAACGTCACATATATTTCATTATTATTATATTATATATTTGTTCGTTAAAATTTAAGAAAACATTTTTTCTAAATAACGTATTTAAATATTAAAAATTGAAAACATTAATTATGTAACAATTATAAAAGATATTCATTCAAAAATGTGTTAAACATATATTAACACATTAAAGGCGGGGGATCTTGACGAAAGTATGCTAGGTAACGCGGATCAAATCTTAGTACTATGTCTCCCGCCTTTAATGTGTTAATGAAGAATTGCTAATAGAATATTTCTCAAAAGAAATATTCTATTAGCAATATTTTTTTGTAATTGAGCATTTTCCCCTTCATATATATTTTTAACGATCCTAATTTCATAGATAACACGTTTTATTGTCTTCGTCTTTTTTAATAATTCGTCATTCATAATAAATTATTGCCTTACCTGCTGGAACTTAGTGTATGTACGGGGAACTCAATTTTACCATTTTATCACAAAAATTGTTTTAAATAACATTAAAACATTATTTTTCATATAATGACAAAAAAATATATGATATTAAAAGAAAATCATTTAAATTTTAATATTTATGAACCATTTAAAATGAAAGTACTTTTAGATAAAGTAGCTATTTGAATAATAAATTCCCATGCACGTGCCGTTAGATCATGAAAGAAAATTTCGTCAAAAATATGTTTCCTTTTATTTCACTTTTCGCATATTACTTTTTGTTTATGAAAAAGGTATCAACGAAAATTTCTTAGTCAAAAAGTGAAACAACAAAACAGAGTAGATAATATATGAAAAGTCAACGAGTGCTTGAAAGAGGTCTTAAACATTATTGAAACAGAATTTTGAATAATAAGCGCTGAACTATGAGTGCTTCTTTATTATACTGCTGTTTACAATTATAAATTATTTTATTCTTATTAAAGACAGAATTCTGGAACCGGAATGGATATATAATGTGATATTTTCCCTCAGGCCAGTTTTAATATTCCCATACTTGTGTACATTGCAACGAAAATTCAATGTGTCATTTATTACTGCATTGTGTGATTTTATTTTAATTGTTCCGATGAATGAAATCTTACTTTAATTTTTCTTGTCTGCACATTTGTTAAAATTTTCATTATTTTTATGTTCAATAGAAAGTAATGGAATGTATTATATGGAAGAACGTTTTTAAATTTTAAAAATTAAGATAATTTGTCTGCGTAAATATTTTTTTCAAAAGATTTGCATTATGATGCACAAAACTTTTAGCCTCATTTAACAAATGATTTTCAGACTTTGTGCTTCCAATTTTATAATAACGCAAATTCAAAAAATCTTAAATATTACTGAAAAAATTCTTCAAAATAATTAATTATTCGTTATTGGTTTTAATACATGATTTCTAAAATAAAATCAAAATTTTGAAGTTATAGAAAATTTTGCAATAGACCTGAAAAATA
>JAPMOQ010041213.1:0-27399 GCA_026543055.1 Argiope trifasciata | reverse complement strand
TCATCTAATCTTCTGAATTTTAAATGTATTTATTTTTGCCATAGTAAATTTGAATTGTATAATATTTTGAATTTTAATTCTCCTGTTCTCCTTTCAGCCAAAGACCTTATCTTCCCAGCCTTACCCTTTTGAAATAAAACAATTTAATCTCATAAATAATCTGCACTTTCTATGCCTTCCAATGAAGGAATGAGCAGGGTTGTAAGGAATAAAGCGTGAAATTAAATTTACACAAATAATCGCAGGTTTCGAAATACTTTGTTTAAAATGCTATTAAGATATTTCAGCATATTCTTTTGATGAATTATTAGATATTTAAATATTTACCTTAGTCAATGATTTAAATTTAGAGAGCATGTCGAATTGATGAAAGGAAAAAATTTATAATGTTAATAAGCAAAATAGTCTTTATCTATTCTTTTTTTCATGTCATTTCTCTTTTCTCAAGGAACATATTTATTGAATTTACTTATTCACGTTCATTAAAGTTATAACATGGTATAGATTATTCATATTTCGTAGTTTTTCTCATCTTTATGCGCATATGTAGTAGATAAATTAAAGTATAATAAATTCATTTTTACAGATTTCAGAACTGATAATAATTAATTCCTTAAAATTAATTATGAATAAACGGTCACATGTTATGTAGAAAAGTATGTAGTTTTAAAATAATAATTTTCAAATAATATTTAAAATAATGTTATTTAAATGATTAAAATAATAATTTGTATAACTAAAATCATTCTTTGAGAATAAAATAATTTATTGAAATAAGTTTTTGCTTGAAAATATTTGAAAATTATTTTCATTGAGTTTTATTTAAAGTTTTTTTATATCAGAAATTTTAAAAATCACAAATAAATAAGGATTAAGGATTCTGTTTTTTTACCTCTTTATATATGCATTTTTTGGTTAAGAAATACATTTTAAATTTCATCGCTTTAAATTGACTTGGTAGAGTATTTATTCTGCGTGTATAGTTTTAAACTAACATCAATAATTATTGTGGCGAAATCGCTCTTAGTGAGGACTAAAACGCTTAGAGGTTGAATTGAATGAATGTCTTAGTGAAATGAAAGCAAGAATGTGCATGCAGACACGTTACCTAACAATTGCTTTGTTATTGATCTACTTTCTGCTATTTCTCGTTTGTTCTAAATTTTTCTTATAATTACTGTATATTTCGAAACCTACAAGATTCGAGTCATTCCGTCTTATATTAAAACAAATGTAAAGTTTAGTTTCTTGAATAAAGATTCGAGTTGAAATTAGCGTGTGCTTTCTTTGACTTTAGTTGACACATGGTTTATCTATGCTGATTTCATCTATGCGACAATGTTTATAAAGCATTTAATTTAAAAATATATCAATTAAAGATATATTAATGCATTATAAATGCCGGCGTAGCATTTAAAATGTTTTTTTCCGGCCAGTTTAATAAATTATTTCAATATTTAAGCAGTAAAGTTCAAGAGAAACTTATACATAAAATGGTAATTGAGTTTGACGTTGTAAAAATGCAATATAATGTATCCACTTGTCATTTTAAAATGCATAGTTTCGGAGGAAAAAAATCTTAGAAAAAAGTAAATTCTCAGACAAATCAATTTCTTCTCGCTACTACAAAAAAGTAATAACTATAAAAATTTCAAAAATGATATGTAGACCCAAAATTATCTTTTCTTCACAGGTGATTTGATACCTTCAATTCGTGAGTATGAAAAATGATGATGGCTAATAATTTTAGAGAGTCTTTGAATTATATACATTCAGAGATCTTATAACGCTGATATGCCTCTCAGAATCTGAGCATTTTCATTTAAAAAGAATTACTATCAAATCTAGAATGCAAATTGTTTGAATCATTTTGCAAAAAGTTTTTATCGATACAATTTATGTGTAGGTAATGACTTGCTTTATCCTTCTACACAATTCCTCATTATTTAATCTCTATTTTTATATATAATTCAAAAAAAATTTCAAATGCTGACCTTCGCTGCATTATGATAATAGGTTGTTAAAAGCGATTATATACTGAAAATATTGACGGAGTGAAAAAATAGTGTGGGTAGTAAAATTTGTTTGTATAGTGTAATATTGTGTATTAAATTTGAAGATTTTGCATTAATGTATATCATTTCAAACCATTTTACACTCATGTAAAGTAGTTGTTGCATGCACATGTGATAATTTCCTTTATACGTTTGAATTATTCTCTAATAATTCGAACTCACATTCGATTTTAATTTCTCAGTTACAAGATTTTTTTACCATACTGGATGATTTTCATACTCTTTAATTCAACACATTGTATCAGAAAATTCCTTTCTATAATTATATAAATTCAGAGTACTTTCAAATAATCTCTTTTCCTTATTTCTACGTTTTTCCTCGATATTTTTTTTCATTATTCTAGTAAAAAAATAGGTGCATTCTTGAGGTTTGATCTCGGCACCATTGGGTCAGTAGCCGACTAACATAATCCCTAGATAAAAGTGTATACTCGTGTCAGGAAGTTTTTATCTGGATTATGAGCTTATCAGTAGAAATCATTTTAATGTTTCTTAGCTTTTGCAATCTTTTTTAATCAAGAGGATAATGAATAAAAATGTAATCTCTTACTAACCACATTTGTCTCCTTTCCCTATTTCAATCATTAATTGAAGGCAGTTACAAACATTCAAGAAAAGTTTAAAGAAATGTATCCTGCATTATTTGACTTTTTTTAAATAATTGATGCATATTTGTAATCTATGATTGATATCTGCTCAGTATAATGATGTAAATGATATTTTTTGTAACACTTGTTTGTAAATAATTTTGAAAAATAGTTATGTAATGATTTATTAAAATTAAGTCTCAATCCTAATAATAGATTGCTAAAGACTAAGTAATCGGTTAACTTTTGCATAAATAAACTGTAAGGATTTTCATTTCCCTATATAATAATTTCAATACACTTTATTCCTCGTCATAATTCAATCTTGTTTGTTCTCATTTATTTCCAGCCAAATATAGTTCAACATTTTTTTAAAAATTTTGAATCATTTCATAATGAATAAATCTGTAATTCTTTGGACATATTAACAAACATGAAATTTGCCTGCATATTTGCTATATTTTTTTATGTTTAACCTAATTTATTTACTGAAACACCGGAATTGCATCAGTTTTTTTTTCAGATTAATGTCTTTCAAGTGTACTTAGATTTTCTTACTACATTTGTGATGACGTACAAACACATGTCCACCTTTACAATGTAGTTTGTATACAAATACTTTGCTGAAACATAGAAAAGTTATTAATTTGTTTATTTTCTGTGAAACTTGAATGAAATTGAAAAAAAAGACTAGAAAAATACGCTCTGTGTGATCATTCTTGTAACCAGTTCTGAGCTAAACTTATTTCCCTAATGTATTGTATCTGAAAGCTGCAAAAATTTCAATTTTTTTATTCCAGGAAAAAAAGAAATTTCAATTTTGTCTTATTTTTTCAACTTTTTATCTTATCAAAAGCGTAAATCTGATGCATAACATTTTCATAAATATCCTTTTTTCGTTTTTCTATTATTTTCGAGCGAATCTCAAATTCGGAAATTCTGCTCATGCAAATGCTCTGACAATGCAGATGAGTAGGATGTTATAGCGTCACGCTAAGTTCCTGAAATGAAAAATCACCGCTTTCGCTCCCAGCTCTGAATGCAGCTCATTTGCAAGGATTATTTCCTGTGGTAAGTTTTCCAAATTGGCGATTATTCTCGCTTTCCTTCTCTCATTTATAGATACATATTGAGGAATTGGCCAGAAAGTATCTGGAATTGACTTCTATAATTTGAAAGAGGAATGGGATTTCTCCAAAAGTTGAATATAGTATCTTTCGTTGTTTGCCTTTGAAATCATTCATTTTATGAGAGACATTGGGTTCAGGATGAGTTAACTTATTACCATTGCTAATAATAACGATTTACTGTCTGTCTTTGTCTGTCCTTCTATGTGTACACACTTACTTCGATTCTTTCATTTCCCTTTGTAAACTGAACAAGTTTCCTGATGTAAACTAATGCAAGTTTAACAATGTAAGGATATATTCACTTAAGCTTTTGAGAATCGGTAATTACTGTTTGTTAGGTACTTCCTTGTTTTGAACTATTGTTTTCAAATCCTTAGATATAAAAGATTGATTGTAGCCAAACTTTCAGAGCAAAATATTCCTAAATTTTTTTCTTGAAATGTAGTATAGTATTTCTAGAAACTTAAAAATTGTAAATAAAATTCCTTTCCTTAAACTTACTTTTCCAGCCTTCTAAACATCATGATATAATCATCATCTGCGAATGGTCTAAATTCAAAAAGTGCAATTGATTTTTTTATGTGACTCAAAAAGCTGTGACTGTATTCTAGTTTATCGGCAGTTTGTATGCTTTGTAGTTTAGTTATATTAATGTTCCGTTTTAAAGCAACCTTAGAGATGTTTTGGGACAGATCTTGTAATCTTAAATTGCGGTTATATAATAGGGTTGACACTTGAGTTCCACCGGTTCTCTACACATTTCCACACTACAACAGTGGGGGGGGGACGCTTAGCCCTGTTGGATTTAGCGTACACCTGACTTACTTACATAACAGTTCTTGGATAAACCTGAACCCTCCTCCCAATTCCGAAACCGAGACCTTATCACCAGGCCACTTCATGCCAGCAGTTTGTATGAAGCATGTGAGGAAACTTCTAAGTTATTTCTGACTATTTTGAAGTAACATACCATGTTCAACAATGGACATACGAATATTGATAACGATCAACTGTGATAGATCCAGAGACCACTGTGCTTGAATGAAGGCATTCTTAGAAACAGAAGAATAACGAGAAACAAAATTTCAAATGGATTGGACAGATCTTATAGAATTGCAAATTAAATTTAGTGAAGTTTATGCTTGATTTATGTCCCGTGTGTTTATGGAGGGCCATAAAATGAACCACCATAATACCGCATTTTCATTTTTGTAATACAACCGAAAGGAAGGAAATGTATTTTGAGACGAATTCGTCCCTGGTTATGAGCAATACTGGCGAGAGAGTTAAAACTTTCCACTTCCCGAAATTCGAAGAAAGTACGAATTTTTTCACCTGTAGAAAGATGAAACTCAACTGAGAAAGTGTGATACACATAGGGTACAAGCTGATGTTTGCTAGAATTTTTATATGTTCTTGTTCTGAAATAACAAAACGATATGAAAAAGCACTGAAATCTCAAAGGCTAGGCTAAATCTCAACGGCTAACAATGTCAAAAAATTTTGCGCTACTGCATGAGAATGCGATCCAACAAAACAAATCTACGGAGATACGGAAAAAAAATTAAGTGAAAAATACCCGATTATTCTCTTTAGAATCCAAGAATCTTTACCTTGTAAGCAGCAAATATTTTGTGCCAAGAAGAAATAACTTACAGTGACGAAACCATTGGGATGACTAGATGAAAACTGATCCGAGATATTCGGATGATGGGATATGCTTGCAGAAGGCATTGAAAAACGTGTGATTACCTGAACAATAATTAATAATTAATAATTATGCTACGTAACAACTGTAGTAAATGAAAATAAAGCGTAAAACCACGGGAGAAAGGATTTAAGAATAAGAATCGCTGTTTCCATCTTTTGGCGCTGGCAGGTTGAAACTAAAATTTATTCATTATACAATCTTAAAATCAGTAAAGGTAGTTTAAAGAAGGGAAAACAATCACAAACTTATTTAAAAATAGAATCAAGATAGATCCAAATGTTTTATTTCATGTAAAAAATTTTAATAATGAGCAAAATGATCATAATGGCATATCTGGTATAGATAAAAAAGTCTTAATTTTAAAACAGAGGTTGTTTTGCAATTGTCAGTAAAAAACTCTTATTTTTAAATTTCTGATAAATTAAAATATATCTTTAAAGATTCTTATTGCCATTTTGTTGTACAAGGATGGAATTTTCCATTTCAAAAAATATTTTTATTCAGTTCTATACTAACTCTTTGGTGTGGTTTCCTACTCTTAAGTTTTTCAATGAAATGATTTACTACCAAGTTATTAAAATAATAAAAAATGGATATCCACTTAAGCTTACAATTTTGCTAATTTTTTTATAACAAATATTAGCTTATTCAAAATTTATTTACTTTCATTTTTTTTAAATGTTTGAATAAGTATCTTATGGAATTTCGGATTATGGATAGGTTCCTTCTTATGTTTCGAACAAAGAATTAGAGAATTTTCAGTTTATTCACTATTATTAATTTGAACATATCACATTATGCATTCCTCAAATTTAAAAATAAAAGCATTAGTTAAAATATAAAAGCATTCAGTTAAAATATAAAAGCATTCAGTTAAAATATAAAAGCATTCAGTTAAAATATAAAGGCATTTAATGCAGTAATTTTCTATCATAAATCTTCTAAAGTATACAGTTTTTGGAAAAGAAACCAAAATTATTTTGTACTAAAATGACTAATGACTATAATTGAAATGCTTGTCTGACATTGGAAATAATAAGGTGCTTATCTGCTTGAAAGAAAGCTCATTTCTCGTAATTCATTACAAAATATAAACCTATTTCTTATTTATATACAAAAAAGTAGAAAATAATTTTAGATTATATTGGCATTAGGAGAAATAAAGACTATGAGCTTTTATGTAGCATAATACATACCTAAACATCTAAGACGTTTGCTAATCGGATCAAAAGTAAATTAAATGCTCGCTTTTCAATCTTCTCAAAGTAATATTAATTTCGAGAGAAAAAATTAATATTTCTATATCAAAAGAAATGTTTACTTCAACGTGGTGAAGGTTTACAATGCTCATTTAAGAACGCACACATTTGCAAATCGCCACACCCATAATGAAATTCAAACAATCTCATGTTTCTGCTGCTCTTAGACTAGCAAATAATGGAAGTATTCTCTTCAACTTTCTCCAGGATAAAGCTTGGCATGTGTTCACAATAGAATTTGCATGGCATTCCGTTTCGTACTTTGGTTCCAATAAGCCTGCTAATACTTCCCGATTTCTAATTCAGTAGAAACACTATGGGAGATTTGCGCTTTGACTATGTTACTGACTTTACAACTCTAATCAAGGAGTGCTCTTGAAAGTTCCCACTTCGGATAGCATTAGGCACTAATCCAGCTTTGCCAATATTTGACGGAGTCAGAGAGCCAGGAATTGTCTGTCAATAAGCCAGTTATAATGGCCTTATCTATTCAGGGTGCGTTTGAAACTCTTAGAAGCATCAACTTCTGTTGTAATGTGTATCATGTATAATCGTCAAATGTTTGTTCAATCCAGAAATATGGTGTCTTGAAATTGGCGTCTTATAGAACGCTTTTGATTGAATGACGAATAGGGAAATTTCCATTTGCATGTTAAATATTTCATTTAAGCCTTTGATGAGTTAAATCATAAATGTTTATTTAGTAAAATGTGTTACATGTCTGAAATTTGTTAAGAAAACTGTTTTATCCAAAAGCTATTGAATTTAATTTTAAAATTTTAGGAAAGATTTTAAAGTGTACATAAACGAAATACATAAAACATGTGAAAGAAAAATATAAAGACCTACTAAAATAAATCATTTTTTGTGATAACTCTTATTTATAATATATAATTACAAGAAGCAACATCTCCTGGCGTAGGGGTAACTGGTCTTCCCAGCGATCTGGACGTCCAGGGTTCGAATCGTGCTTCGGGCATCGTTGGTCTTCATCAATGTTCTATCTGTAAGGTGTGTGAAGGGGCTTCCCCTTTGTAAAAATGAGTTATGCAGGAGAATGTAATGAATGAGTAGCTAGGACGTACTCTTGGTCCTACATAGTACTATTGAAACAAGAGATGCTCACTCGGCTTAAAATCGTTGACTTCGCCAATGGGTTTGTCTATGACAATAGCCATAAGAAACAAGAAGTTTTATAATTCTTGTAAAGAGACATGAATGTTCTTATTTCTTTTAATGACCAAATAACATTTCGTTTCAAATTTACGATTTAAAACCTCTCTACTGGTGTTACCTAAATGAGTTAAAAATTACAAACATATTTTGAGTTTTCAAAATAATTTTTTGATCTACAATCTGGCTGCTAATGCACTGAACTCTTTAAAATCGAGAAAAAAACTCATCTCTTATTTCAATATTCTGAAATTTGCACATATTTCAACATTTATAGTGAAAAAAAAACTGAATCTTGATTAGATGAATTTGATATAAATCTTAAATATGAATCATGTAAATTATAGATTTAAAAATTAATAGTTTTAATGTTTTAAAAAAATTATATACTCTGATGCATTCATTAGAAGAAAGTTAAATCTTTAATTAGGCTAGTACAGCTACACATTTTTCTTTTCAAAATAAACCTTGTTGAGCCGATATATTTCAACAAATATTTAAGTAAACAGTTCAAAGAACTGACCTTTCTTTCGTATTGACCAATGCTAAAAATCAAAAATGAAAAAAATTATAACAACCTGTTGTTTTTCATGGTATGAAAATATATTCATGCGCCTTGAGAATGAGCAAAAAAAAAAAAAAAAACCCTTAAAATTTAAAGTAAAAAAAAAATGACTAAATATTATTACTTTTGCTTTTCCGTAGCTGAAACAGCTTTTGATTTACGTGAAAAAAGTCAAAGCTTTCTTTACAGGCTGTCGAATTCAAACTCCATTGAAATCCAGCCCTTGTTTATATGAGAATCTCTAGATTTATTTCAATATATTTACTTATTTTTTCTCTTTCTTGAGGAAGAGTGTATTCCTATTTTTTGCTGTTTGTACAATAAACAATATCTTCTTCCACCGAAAGGTGAAGTATTTTTATCATTTTTTTAAATCTTACAAAAATTAATTAATTGGAATTTTAAACGCTGAAATGAAACGAAATGGAATTCAATAATAAGCCCCAATACATAGTAAGCAGGAATTTGTAAACCAAGAGAGATGGTTTTAAATAATTTTCTGAAAAAATGAAAAAAGTATATTGACAGAAATTAGTAGTGGAATATTTTAAAATTAAATGCAACTGAAAACAACAGTAGGCGTCCTTTATTTGAAATAATTGATGTTAATGAGGGGTCGATGCAGTAATGCATGTAAAATCTGTTTCTGTGTTTTGTTTACTTAAAAAAATGTTGTCAAATATCTAGATAAAAAATATTCCATATCATGTAACAATGATATTTTATCAATATGAAATTCCGTATAATTAAAAAAAGGGAATTATCAAAGAATTTTTAATACTTTACAATTAGTGAAGACTTTTAGATAATGATATATAGTATACAATCATTTTCAGCTTTAACTTTAACAATGTTTCGTATTTAACAGTTTCTTCTAAAATTAAACAAGCGATGAAATTTAAATAAAGAAAAATAAAATTCATAAGAACGAAAAAAGTTAAATATGAATTAATGCTTTATTTGCATTAAATTATATAGTCTATAATTTTGTCTTATCATGTAGGACGTTGTAATCCTCAAATAATTTAAATCTGATAGTTTGATAAGTTTCCAAATTTCACATTATCCCTTATTCTAAAAAATTGCTTTTACAATTTGGCCTGTCTGTCTTAGAACAACTTTATTCAAAATTGTTTTGAAGTAGAAGAATGAAATATTGTACATCAACTTAACACGAGGTTGACAGATTTTTTATTAATTTTTTTTTTGAAATTCGGTCAGAGAATTTATATTGCTTATGAATATGGATCTTATAAAATCTTATTGTTTAGGAATGGATCTGTATAAAGTTGAAGGAAAATTTGCTGAAGAGTAGAGGGATCCATCTAGGGGCTGAATGTACTTTCGAATGAATCTAAGAGCAATAATTCTAACAAATAACTACTTATATTATGAAATTTGGATCTTTAGAATAAAAAAGTAGATTTTCATCAATTTTTGTATGAAATATATTGAAGAATTCACCATCAGATATTTTTCTGTATGTTTGCAAAAATGTAAATGCAAATAAAGGAATAAAATCTAGTATGTGTGCAACAGCCATAGTTTTATATCAATACTTTATTTTACAAAAGGAAGGGAAAGGCATCCAAAATTCATATCAAAATTTCTGATATTTGTGTATTCCAAAAGTAAAAAGGAGTAATTGCTGAGAAAATGCGAGCTGGATTCTATAAAAATATTAGGAGCAGTCCAAAGATGGATATTTTGTGACTCTTCTTCGCCACTGTCATTTAATTATTTTTCTAGATCAGCTTTCTTTACAACGGAGATTCAAGATATCCTATTGCTTCCCATAGAAAGGGTTGAACTGTGATTGGTGACGACCCACAGGTCTCAACCATAGTTGCCTCAAGTATTACTCCCGGCTGTAGTATCAACCAGATTTATCGATGTGCCTTAATGTAGGGTTGGAGTGGTCATGTATGGTATGCTATACTATTTAATGAGTATTAATGATTGATATCAAATGTGAAACAAATCCAAAACTGCATGCGCAGTTTCACAGATGATTTTTAAGTAGTTATATGAAACTGAAATGAATACATTTTTTTTGATGGGTTTTTTTTCGACAAATGCCAAGATTTCTATGATTCTAACACGTGATGTGTGTTTATCATGGGCTAAACTTCTGAGGTACATTTGGAGTTTGTAAAGTTCAAGTAATTTTGAATTTTACACTTCAATTTTGAAAGAATTCATGAGCATCAACTTTACTAACGGCTCAAGCTGTAAATTCGAAAATGACTTATTAATACGCAGGTTAGTAACTATTTTGAGATAACTCAGAACAATTGAAATATGTGCAAAGGGAAGAGTCAAAATATTTCAAATAATATGTTTTCTTATCGGAACGGTAACTAAATATTTATTTTTTCCACTTAAGGTTGAAAGAATATTTCACAAATGTATTTCGGAACTCTGTTGCACGATGTATAGGTGAACTAAAGGGCAGTAAGGTAATAGCAATACAATTGTCCGCTGCAATTTGAGATTCTGAGATTCAATCAATGCAAAATTTACATTCCAAACTCTTGCTCGTTCTCTGCGCAATAAAATGTGTGCGTACCATCTATGTCATACAAGTGCAGTGTAATTGTTTTAAACTCAATTAAAGTTTTATAAAATTTTGATAAGTATATATACGACAAAAGAGGTTAAAACTATCTTGCTAATTCTGATCCGCACAAAATGATATGCCTATATAAACTTATAATTAAAACACTAAAAATAATAATAGATTTAATTCGGGAAAATTTAAACGAAGATTTGACGGATTGGAAGTATGTATTCCTAGATTTATTTCGCTATAGCCATTACTATAAAACAAAAAACTTAAAATCAAGAAGTCATATAATCTATATATATCTTAATTTTTCATAAATATATTCCATGTTAAATTCTTGCAAAAAATCTGTGGCTAAATTTTAATGTATAAAAAAATTCCACTGATTTTAGAAAATATTCAAATATTTTAAAGTAAGTCTTTACTAAGTCTAACATATTTTATATATCTTATTTTGTATAAAATATATTTTTATTGAAATATTTATTGAGATATGTTTAGATTTATCATGTAATAAAAATATAACTGAATAAACAAAATAAGTTTGATAGACATTCTGAAGAAACACTATTTGCAACCTTAATAAATATTTTAATTAAATATTGTAGCATTAATTTATCTTCATAAATGCTAGATTCCAGAATTAAAATTTAATTTTCGATATAAATATATATGTAAATAAATTAGCATAAATATAAGTTAGTGCTTTCTAATAAAATGTATTTGGCTTTTCAATTTTATTTCAATTTATCAGTTGATTTAACATACAAAAATTAGTATTTCTTCTATTTCAATAGGTTATTTTAAGTTCATGCAGTAAATATGATAATGGTAATCGCACAAATGGAAAAATACGGTGGCAATGCATGATTTATTTGCAAAAAATAAAAAAAAATGTTTCGCATTTCCCGATTTATAAGGCAAAATTTAGTTCAATACTACTTTCTGTATTTAATTCTCTATCATCGAAACAATAGAAAGAAGAAAAAATTGAAAAATGCGCCGTAAAAAGTCACCGAGTTTCCAAAAGTTTGAAATAAAAATAAAATGAACGCACCATCAAATCTATTGTGTTCTTTTTAGATCTAGATGGTAAGTAAAAGTCATTAATGGTTTTCACTTTAAAAATTTTTCATCAATGTAAAAAAAAAAAAAAAATGGATGGAAGGGAAAAAAATGATCAAAAACTATTGGAATACCTCGTCAGGAAAAGTTCTAGAATTTTAGTAGCTGTTGACAGGTTGTGATGAAGATAGACTACTTCTCAGTATTTCCGTTGAAACTTGATTTTGTGTAGATGCTGTCTAATGATTCGAAGTTACCCGTAATGCATCGGTATATCGTGAGAATATAAAATAGTTTATCGATATTTCCAGCATAAAAAATGTGCTTCATCAAAAAAAAAGTCTAATGTCAAAAACATTTTTTTTTCCTTTTCAAATATAAACTTTTGGCTAAAAATAACTTAGAATTTTTTTAAAAAATGTTTTCCTGGAATACATTTTTATTCATACCTATATTTATGAGATAAGATAAACTTTTTTTTTAAATTTCGAAAGCTTTGATTAAAATTATTGTTTACAAACAAAGCGTATCCTCAGTTACAATTTTTATTATGATTGAAAACAGAAATGAATGAGAACTTAAATGACTTTTTTATGAGAAAAGATTACTTGCTCCTGTCATCCCAAATGCACTTCAGTTTTTGAAAGTTAATTTTTAACTCCTTGTTTCCGATTCATTTCTTGATTCCATTGTTTATTTATTTATTTTTTGCAGAAAAAAAAATGTTGATTTTATTATGAAAATTGAAGTCCTTAATCAACATAGCAACAACTTCTACTAAAAAGTTTGTCATGGTAACAAAAATTTAAATAACCTTTTCAGAGCAATTTGTATATGGTATTAATATTTTTTGAAATCTTTCCCTAGAGGTAACGTTTTTTCGCCATGATCTGGGCATCTAGAGTTTGAGTCTTGGTTCTTGCATGGTTGTTCTGTACCCTGTGTTCTGTCTGTAAGGTGTGCGAAAGAGCACCCCCCCTTCTCCTTGTAAAAATGGATTGTGCAAGCGTGTGTGTATGATCAACATACGAAGTAAAGTCAGACGTTTTCCCACGGGTGTTCAGGGGTCTTTACCCTCAGTAGCTACTGCACCTCTCTTTCTTTGATCGCTTGCCTTAGTTTGAATTAGTAGACCAATAGACTTCCTTTTGTCATCCCTATGTTACTTAGCGAACCTCAATTTTTGAGAGTTGGTTTTGAATACCTTTTTTTCTAAATTATTCCTGATTGGATTGTTTATTTCATTGTTTTTCTCAAAGAAAAAGCTGCTGCTCACAATTTTCCAAATGAAATCCTTGATCAACATAACCAGCTGTTACTGAGAAGTCTCTGTAAAGATTAAAGAAATCAAAATCAAAATATTTTTCAATACATTTTATGTATGCATATAATATTAATATGCCTATTTTTCAAGAAAGTAATAAAAAAAGTTAAACAATCATAAAAAGCAATGATTAACAAATCAATGAGAAATAGATTAATCCTATTAAATTCAAGTTAAACAACTAATTATCATTCTTTCGCTTGGTTTACCCTAAGACGAGCGATATATCCGAAAGGGTGTGTGACCTTGAAGCTCATAGGGAAAAGAACAATTATTTATTTAAAAGTTTACAGTCATCACCAGAATATGGAAGATAAATAAGGTTTACTTTATTGTTCATTTGACAGAAATAAAATAGTTAAAATTAAATATTTATCAAACCAATTCTGAGTTAATGAGATTAAATTGAAAAGTACGTATATAAATCAATAACACATAAGCATAAAAAAATATCACATTGTCCAAAGGAAGGAAAGCGTAGTAGTACAGTAGATATAGACATATTCAAAATAAAACTATGTACCAATAACTAAAATCATATATCTATTCCATTATACAATAATATATCCTATTTCGCCTTTTACAAATATATGGGAAAATGCAAAGTAGATCTAGAATGACAAAAACTTAAGAAAAGCATTATTAGAAGGTAAATCAAGGCTATTAGCAGAAACGTTCAATTTTTAACAGTTATAATTTTACATAAAAAATAAAAAGTGTGAATCGGTGCCATAATAAATTACACAAAGAATCAATTTAAAAGATATTGCAAACAAACCAAGTCATAGATCCGTCATCCTAGCCTCCTCTGTATTTACAAACCCTAATATCTTTGATTGACAAACTTTTTCAATACTTACAAATTTTAATTTATAGATTGAAAACGCTTTACAATTTTGTAATATCCAAAATGATACGTTGAAATTGTCTGAAATCTTAAATTTGAATATTCCAAACATATAAATTTGAGATTAAAAACCAGGCCATATAATACATTAAAAAAGCCTATTTCTACCAATATTGATTGTTGCATAACAAAACCGATCGTACAATATGTGAATATTTTCCTTAGTAAACAAAAACACAAGACGTATGGCAAGAAAAAATATGGCGGGTATTGGATTACGGTGATGTAAAATCATTTTATTCTCATCCCTTTATAGAAAGGACTGAATATAGATAGCACATATTTGCACATTTTTAGACATCCTACGTGATAGCAAAAAACTTCAGGATAAGTATAGAAAACATTTTTTATTATTATTTTACGGTTCATGGAGCTTTTGCTTCTGGTCTCAAAAAATATTGAAGCTTTTCTATTTCTAGAAAGAACCTTAAAGAAAATCAGGGATATTGGTCTACTGTGAAATGTAAATTGATACAAAGATTTAGAATAATATTGGCACAAAATAATGTTTTCAATCATTCCATAAATTTTAAATGGAATTAAGAACTTTCAAAATACATGGGTTTTAATCATAAACATGGTAAATATAATAAAACAGAGTCATTTATAAGGAATATAAAACACCTAAGGAAAATACATGCAAAATATTTATTCCGGAATATTGCACATCGATTTGAATTCATTTTGGCTCATGAAATGAGAAGAGCTGATTTTCAAATAACAAACTCAGATTTAATAAAAACGTTTTGCTCAACAAATGGTATTTGAAAATAATTCAAATTTGAATATTTTAAAAGAAAATCTATCAAAGTTTTGGAATCTAGGAAAATGAAACCTTTTTCAAGTCTTATTTTTAGAATGAAATTCCTACATTTGGTGTTTTCCATACAGAAGAAGCTGTTTGAAAACATTTATAAATAAAACGCCCGAGTGCAGATGATGTAAATTTATTTTTCTATTAAAATGAGTAGCAGTATAGAACTTAATGAAATGAATTTAGGACGAAAATGAAACAGAAACTTGTCTCAACAACTTCATAATCAGATATCGCTTCTAAAATTTGAAGAATTTTGCTTCCATATCGTAATTTAAAATTTAAAAAAAATTTCATTTATTCAGTGAAAGTCTATCATGTAATTAATCATCAACAAAAAGGAAATTGTTTCAAAACATTTTCAAGTTAAAATTTATACTAAGGCAAGATTTTGGTAAATATTTTTTTCGTGTATCATAATATTAATATATGCAAAATATTAATATATAATATGAAGCACTTTTCAATGAAAACTAGATTGATTTCTTTGATCTCTTATAGTATGAATACGTTTCTCGAATGATCCCGAAAACTACAATTCGAGTAATGTTATTTTTGAGTTATTGTGAAATTACAACAAATAATACTAACCATTACTTCAGAATAATAGAAAAATACTTTACATAAATTTGGAATGTTAATCTTTCACTCAGGCAAATTAAACTAAATCAAATACGAAACAAAATCCCCAAACTTAAAAAAAATCAGGAAATAAATAATGACTATTTTAAAGTTGAATAGTTTAAGACATCTTTTATTTCATTCATAGTAGAGGACCATTTTTGACATGTATACAATCTTCAGTCATATATGGAACTGAAAAATATTAATTTTGACACAAAAACATTTTTTGTGAGTAATTGGAAGAAAGAAGTCAGAAATTAGAATTCTAAAAATGCATTTCTAAGACAAATTCAGTCACCAGTTATTATTACGCATTATTTATCGGATGTAATAAATAATGAAGACTTTTAATAGAACGATAATATATTTTCAACTTTCAAGACCAATATTTCGAAAACAAATATCCAACGATAAAGTATTATTTGATTTCTAATTTTTCAATGAGTGTTTTATATTTTCTATATTTATTTGGTTTTAAATTGAGATTCCTAAAATAGAAGTGCCCTTTGTTATTCCTAATTCTGTTGTATGAAATGTGCCAAAAATTTGTCAATTAATTTGATTTTCTACTCAATAAATTACCCATTTTAATACAAATAGTGCATAATGGAATACACGAATCTTTTTCTGAGAACCATATTTGAGGAATTTAAAGAACGGAACGGAAATATTCTTACCAATGACTAAGAAGATTAATCTACCGCATTACTTAGAGCCTAGACATTATGAACTAAATTTTCTGGTTGTGTATCTTACCAATATTATTCAAGAATAGATTGATCAATGCTAACCAACTCTTTAATTTAGCAAAGAATCATATTCTATAGTCAGACTGCCTGAAAGCTATTTTCCTTCAGGATATATAATGGATGTACTAATTTTTCTTGTAAGTCTTTGAGATAAGCAAGATGTCTTCATGAATTGAAGTCGAATTAAAAATTCTACTTAGGCTATTTCTGTTTGTTCCATTGCCATTTCAACCAACAAAGAAAGCTACATTCCTTATTTAATGGGATAGTTCTGTATTTGATAGACCAAGAGTTATTAAAATCCCCACCATATATTTGTTCATAAATTATTGAAGGAATGGATACATATTTGTTTGGTAACTTGCATTTGCATTCATGAATTTATCATTAATGTGTTTAAGAATAATGTTTAGGAATCCTTATCGCCACTATATAAAATGCTATTAATTCATATCCAAAAGAGCTTTTTGGATGAACATGAAATACGGTTATTTGCTTTATTTTTTAAATATTTTATACTATATATGCTCTAAGGAATGTCAATTGCTATTTAGAAAAAAAAAGGTATAGATAAATATAATTCTAAAGAAAATGGCGATGCATTTCAGGGCTATCCTTTTAAATTCTATTTTTATTATATTATTTTGAGCTTTATTACTAGTGTAATGCCTTAGTTAGGTGACACTTTGATCATCATCAGAATACTTTGCAGATTTGGTATTAAATAACATGAGAGTAAATCTGCAACCAACGTTGAATGAAAAGCTGGTATTCTATGCATTATCTATATATTTTATGTATAGTAATTATTTCAATCGATTACATTCCTTTTCCAGACATTATTTAATATTTAGAAATTATATAGAATGACAAGTTTCCTAAAAATAAGAAATATTCGGAATAAGGTCATTTACTTTTATGTATTTTATATTTCATAGATATGACAATCGGTATGATATAGAATATCTAGGAAACCTATGAATTATTATTGTTTCATACTTTGCCTAAGCGGTATAAAAATCCCTGATTTTAATCTTTGCCGGGAACATATATACAGAATTATGTATGCATTATTTAATACATACCACATATCTTACGACACAGCTTATTTCTTTATTAATTCACTCCTTATAATATATTGTGCTAATATGATATGCAGTTTTATTTATGATTTTAATAAGTTCAACTTTCGTCATAATAATAATTAAAATTTTGAAAGTTTAGTGTTGGAATGATTAATAAAATTATTAATTTTTCATACTTAACCAACAAATGCCTAGCCGTTCTAAAGAATGCAAGATTTCAACCTTTGCCGATAACATAGCAACATAAATTTGAATGAATTATAATAATATATGCAATAAATCCTATGGCACAGCAGGCCTCATTATTATTGCCCTTTTCATAAAAAAATTTCTCATATTTTGTGTTTACATGATATGCAGTTTTATTTATGATCTTAATACATTCAACTTTTATCCCAATAATAATCCAAATACGGAATTTTCTTTGAAGTCTTGGCAAAAGGTTTTGTGTTGGAATGATTCTAAGATGTTAAACATTCCATCACCACCTAAGGGCTTCAAGCGCTTAGTGGAACTTCTGAAAACCCAAAGCAATCAATAGGGAAAGAAATTGAAATTCTAAAAGAAGACTGGAATTGAGTTTCACACAGGTGAGCTGGCGTTTAGGAAGAAATACCACATTCCGATGCTAGAACGATTCCTTTCCCACAAAAATGATTTTCCAAAACAGCAGTAAAAGAAACCCTCGCTACATCTTTCTCCTCTGTTTCTGAGTGTGTATGCGTGCGTGTGTGTGTGTCTGTGTGTTTCTTATACTTTTATTTCATCTGAGAAGAAATCATTTTCAGTTTCAAATTCATTTTCTCCAAGATACTTCCTTCTTTTTTTTTTTTTTTCGTTGCCAACGAAACTTACTGGTTTGCTGAATCCGATTGAATAATAAATTCTGAACCTATTTATTAGCTCATTCTTTCGGCTGCCTGCTTCGGAGATTATGAATTCTCGTCTTTGCTCTTTCTCAGATATCGAATAATCCAAAATGGTTGTACTTATCTTTCAAATAATTTTCTCTGCTCTAAGTAATCGGAATGAATTGGGGAAAAAAAGTTGATGTATGAAACTTTTTTCATAAAGTTAGAAGAACAAAATTTGACAGATGTAATACGAATAATAAAAGATGAAATTTTGGTTTTAAGTAGACAGCCTGGTTCAAAAAACAAATTGCAATCTTCAAAAATCTTAAAAATATTGCAACTATATTAACTGTGCCATGGTTATGATAGATAGATTCCTGTCAATGTTTGTTGAACAATATTTTTAAATATTTTACTACCACAATATTTCTTTGTAAGATCTCAAATGTCATTTTCCTCGTAAATTATATGGAAAAAGTATTTTCAAAATACCATGCTACAGCAGAACTGTACCTGTTTCATAAATTGGATAGCATATAACGTGTAACATACCGATCTGAGAAATTTATCCATTCATAAAATACACAAGGCTTATTAATTTAATGATTAATATGCCTTGTGTTGTTAGTATTGCATAGAATTAAGCAAATTGCCCCAATTTGCTTAATTCTATGCAATATTTTTCCTCACTGAGTAAACTGTATCTGCTGCTATCACATGTGGGTTCTTACAAAATAGAGTTTAAATATAAACTACGAGTTAAAATACAAACTACGAACTGCAAGTTATCAATCAATAAGGAATTCCTTAATATTCCTTAATATATAAGGAATTCCTTATTATATTAAGGAATTCCTTATTCCTTAAAAAAAGAATTATGCAGATGATGATATGCAGCGTCTGCCATTGAAGGCTAAAAATAATTCTTTTAACAGTGTTTTTTCATTAAGAGAAGGTTAGAAGCTACTCTATATTGATATAATTCAATGCAAATGCAAAATTTGCTAAGTCAGCAATGGTAAAAATTTAATTTATAGAATAAATAGCATATTCTAATCTAAATAGATGTACAATATTGAAGGCTAGAAATAACTCTTTTAATAATTTGTTTTTCGTAAAATGCTTTACTTCTATGTGACCATACTTTTTCTAATTTTGTTTTGATATTTTTTAACTTGATTTAAATAGGTGTTAATTATTTTAAAGAGCATTAACTATTTTTAATTTCAAACCAGCCATCTTGGATCTAAAAGAAATGGAATTTTTTTTATAATTCCATTATTATCCCCATGAAACTGTTAGGCATTGAAAAAAAATTCAAACTGACATTAACAACAAATTTCAGCAATTATTTACTAATTTTCTAATAACTGTAAGAACAAGTACTGCATAGACAGAACAGAAGCTGTGTACAGAGTGGTCTAAAAACTGTCTCATGAAACTGTCAGGCATTCAAAGAAAACTATTCAGACTGACAGTATCAATAAATTCGACCAGTTATTTACTTATTTTTTAATAACCATAAGAATAAGTACTTCATGGACAAAATAGAAGCTGCGAAGATTCTGACACACCAAGAAGTCTTTCAAAATATTAAATGACGAAGACCGTTTCGCAGCCTTCCAGTACTCCCTTTCATCAACTCGGCGCCACTAATAAAACTACATCAACTCTAATTTATTTGGAAATCAAAATCAAGAGTCATCAAGGCTGGCATAACAGGCGTGTTTACGCATGCAGTGTAGGAAGTAGCTGCCAGTTGCCTGTAATATATTCCGCTAAAAGAAATTCGCAGTTCGTAATTAATCTCTCCACGTCAATTATCGCCGCGTAGAGATTACTTTCAACAAGCGAAGAGAAAAATTGAAGTAACCGTCTTCCCCCCAGGACTACGCGGGAAATTAAATTTTGCCTCACAATAAACGATTTCGCGGTTTTGGTCCAGAATGCCTACGGCACAAGTACGGAATAAACGATTGGAATTTTTCGTGTTTGAAGATGCGATGTAATGCACTTTTTTTTCTTTCGTTTTCTTTCCTGGCTTTTTAAAAGGTGTGTGTCACAGGAATATATATTTAAACCATTTAAGTGTTGGCGTGTGAAGTATTTCAATTAAAACGGAGAATTTAATCTTAAAAGCTAGCAAAATAGAAAAGAATATAAAAGAAATAAGCTACTTTTCTTGCTGGATGTTTTGAGTTTGGTATATATATAAAAAAGGACTTTTGGATTTTCGATCATTTTATATTTTTCACGCTTCTTTTATTTACTAAGAAGTAAAGATTATTTCAATCAATTTAACATATCACGTTATTTTTCGTGTGTACTTTATAAAAGAAAGAAAAAAAATATTTCAGGTAGATTAAACTTTAAAATACTTTTTATGTTTATTTTATTCATTAAAGAAAAAAAAAATTGCAGCTAGATTAAAGTAAATATTTACTTAGCGTTTGGCATCTCAAATAAAACTTTTTTAGACATTAATATGTTATGAAATATCTACTACTGCTTAAAAAAGCTTACTAAGTAATAGCTTGTGGTATAGGTAATCCTTTGAAATTCTCAAATCTTTATATATAATTCAATAAAAGTTTTTAAAAATTGAAAAAAAAAATCCTTTAAAATTTATTAAGGGAAAATTTTCTGCAAATAAAAGTTCTTATTCTGAAATATCTTTAAAAATTGGTAATTATATATTTTCTTTCAACATTTTTTATTATATAAAAACTTGTTTGTAGAGTTTATATTCTGCATACACATTTTTGCAACATATAACATTTTTTTTTCTTTTTATAGTCTTATGTTTTTTAAAAAACTATTTAAAAGTTTGTCTAAAATTTGAGTAATACTAAAAAAATTCAATATAATATTTACATTTATTTTAGTCGTTTATATTTGCTACTGACATGATTCCAACATAAAATTCATGTTTTTAATATAGAATAGAATGCTAAATAGTAAAACAATTATCTATCAAAGCTCTACCATAAAGAACGATCTTGAGTTTGACCATAAAGAATAATCTTGAATTTGACCATAAAGAATAATCTCGAATTTGACCATAAAGAATAATCTTGAGCTTGATTATAAAAAAATTATCGTAAGGTTTCTGCTTTTATGAAATCTTCCGATGACCAACTCTTATTTCCTTTGCCAAGCTTTTGTTGGCGTTTGCAGTTCATGTACAACATAGAATTGTGAATAATAAAAATATTCTTCATGCATGATAGACCATAATAATTCATCTTTAATATGAAAGAATATTATGCTTCCACTGACACTTCTATTTTTGCTTGCAGATATTTGCTAATTATCTATTTTGCCATGTTTTTAATGACATCTGCAGTTCTTATATTTTGTTTTTGTAGCTGATTTATGCATTATATGCGTAATTTTTTTGAAAAATGCAGGGAACTTTTTTCTATAAGATTTTATTTGAAAATAACACAATGAATTCATTATCATATTATTTCCTTAATTTTAAGAACATATCCATATGCTTTCATAGGCTTTAAAACAAACAAAAATAAAATCATTCTGCTTATATGTAATAAATAACTGACGGAAAATGAAAATGTCTTCATCTATTGTAGTGAATTGATTAAGTTTGATCTTTTTCTTAAATTTGTTTTATTCAGTTCTTTTTAATATTTGGTTGATGTATATGCTTAGTTGTTGAAAGGGTGGATAGGAAATTTTTAGGGAATTCAAAAACATGTCAAGCTTCTTAATAGCTGAATCTTTAAAACAACATTATAGAGCATTTAGAGTCCTGATTCTTAGTTTTAATAAATGTGATAGTCTCATGGAAATTGCATTAGCAAAATATTCCCATATAAAGTTGTGTTTATGTAATGCTAAACGAAATGGTTAAAAAATATTTATCAAACTATTTTTTACGTTTAATTGTTTACTACTTTGAAAAATATTCTCTGTACTTGTCGATGTTTTTAATTTTAAACAATTACAAAAATCTAGAAAAATTAAGCAAAGCAAACATATTTCTTTATGAACTTTATGTAAATTTTACTACATTTTCTAAGAAACTAATGAAAGAAAAAGAAAAATTGTGCTTGCATCATACCTAATGCATAGATAATGAAATGAAAATTTCCATATATATATATATATATAATAGTAGTAGTAGTAGTAAGAAAAATGTTTTATGAATAACAAATTTTATTTTTAAGTGCAATAATCGAATAATTGAATTTATTTAAGACCAATGAATCAATTATTTCAATGAGAATATTGAGTGATTTCGGCCAATTAGATATTTGAAATGTGTGAGTATAAAAATGATTTGACTTATTCTATAAAAGAAATTCATTATTTTATTAACTCTAAGAAATATGAAATTTTTAAAATACAATTGTGATTTTTTATATTAGAAAATAGAACGTTTATATTAATATTAATGATGAATCAGAGGAAAAGAAAATAATAATTATTCATCAAAGGAAGATGATTATATAAGATATATATATATATATATATATATATCATCATATATATTTATAATTTCATTAAAGTTAAAATTACACATCTCAAATTTTGCAGATTATAAAATCTACGCATTCTAGATAAATGCAATTATCATAATGTTTTTGAATGCACATGAAACTTTTGATTATGTACTTGCGTTTTATATCGTTGTTCCTTATGAAATTTATCTGCATCTGCACATCTTGACACATCTGCCTTCTTTCATATTAAAAATTTACTTTAACGCCAAACAAGTTAAAAGGTGATTCATATTTTATAGGACGTATTTTTCAGAAGCAAAGTGTTTTCATGACCTCATACGTAAGATCTACAACTTCTATTTTAAAGAATGTTGTAATCATACCTTAGTACACAGATTGAGCAATGAAAATTAATTAATATAAAATTCTAAGAATGAATTAAAATGAATTCCTGTTAAATATTTAATTAAAATAAATTCCTTTAAACTTCTTGAATAAGTTATTAATTAGAAGTTTCTGAGAATATTTAAATACATTATTTATATCCGTCTTCTTTTATATACATCCACTGAAATATTTTACCATTTTGCAATTGAATATTTAATGCATTCAGAATACATATGAAGATAATTTAAATAACTCAATAAAATAAAAGTACCATTGAAATATATTTTTAGCCTGTTAAAATAAAAGAAAAATTGCGTAGAGATAAAATCAATATCAATATAAATCATATAAATAAATTCTAAAGGAGTAAAATTGATTTAATTGGAATGCTATATTTTGATGTCATTGAAAAAAATATGCATTTGATATTTTTCATTTCATAATATATTTAAAGCAATAGAAAAAAGCATTTTGCTCTACAAGCCAAACTTGGCAACTTTAGATACAACGTTCTGCCCAGTAAATCGTTTTCAACTATTTGTATGGTGTCCATGCATTTTAAGAAAAGTATGTTATCTTATAAACATTACAAAAATAATACTTTGGGAAAAAGATGTACATTTAATAAATGAATATTCAGTAAAAGAATCAAAACAGTAAAAATCATTGTTATATAGATTGTATTTTAGTTTGTATTTATAGATTAACAGGTTATAACAGATATTACCAGAAATATTTAAATTATTATTAATCTGAAAGTAAATATGAAATATATCATTTGTATTATGTGGGGATATAGGGAAAGATAATATATAACTAAATTCTCTTTTAGTTCTTAGCACATAATTTCTTATATCTTACAACTATAAATATGATAAAGAATCATAAATTTATATTTGTACTTGAATTTAATCATAGTTGATTTGATGAATTATAAGAGTATAACTAAGCGATTATGACAGGATTTTGTGGGAGTTATTGTGTATTTTATCATTATAACCTAGGCGAGTGGATTTAAAAACATTTGAAAAAAAAAGAATCTAATAGATTTGTCGAATACAGAAGCTATTATCTTCGTTTTCTATGTGATAAGAGAGAAAAATATTTTTAAAAATTAGGTGTCAAATTGTTAAATAATTAGATAAAGATATAATTAAACAACAAGCTGAATACAGTTAAACAGACATGTTAGTTTCAGAACTTATTATTTACTATCTAAGTTAAAATTACCATGATTTATAAATTTATATTTTTTTTTCTTTTTTTACCGAATGAATTGAATGTGGTGAATGAAATGGTATAATATGACATTTACAGGACAGTCATAACCAGGCTTTCCTTGTAAAAGAATCCTACAATGGAAAAGGATAAACAGATAGCAACGAAATTTGGTATGCAGATTATACATGAGATGGGCTAACGGAATTTCGTAAAAAAATGGTTCAAAAATTTCCACCAGAAAGTACCTTTTCAGAAAAAACATTAAATTTAACAAAATTAATGACCGAAACGGAATACAGAAACAATATTAATATTTATTGATTAGTTACCGATCACCTTGTTTTCAAACCACATTAAATAAATGGTAAGGAAAAAATAACAGTACTTAGTAATAAAAAATTCAGTTTTCAGAAACAAGAATAGATTAGGACAAAATTTCACAAGATGAGCTGTTGTTAACCGTGTCCAGGACAATGCAGGACTAGGTGCTTCATGTGACCACTCTCATTCACCTGCAGAATTTCAAGTCGATGGTCAGTGTGTTGAACAAGCAGATTCTAACTGATCAATTGTGATGCTTTGCACATGAGGCGTTTGAAATTCCCAACTTTTCCCGGTTTTTCATTTTATTACTCATAATTCTTTCTCAGGATTGTTAAACCATTTGGTCGTAAATTATGTTCAAATTAATATTTTTCAAAAAAAGACCCTCTGGTGGACATTTTTGAATTACTTTTTACCCTTGAAATTCTGTGAGCGCACCTCGTATATATTCTCTATACAAACCTTGTTGAAATCCGTTCTCTCATTTGCGTTTTAGGATGATATTTACAGGGGATGTTTAATCATAACAACCCTGTATTTTAGATTCATCCTTCGAAAAGAAATATAAAATTTATATAATATAATAAGCATTTATATAATATAATAAGCATAAATGAAGGAAAACTCTGTTATTGCATTGAAATAAGTTTTTAGATTTTAGTCGAAGATTGATTGATAATTATATTTCACATGGCTTTCAATACATTTTAAACAGAAGAAGGGCAGTAAAACAGGAAAATTAAAGTGAAAAAAATTATTTGGCCCTCTGTATCTGATAATTCATTTAAACAATATGCAAATATTTATGGAAAGTATGCAAAGAATGAAGAAAATAGCACAGAAAGTATACATAATGTAATTTTAATTTTTATAGAAAATTTCTTATAAGTCTAGACATGAGTTATATGTCTAGACATTACTATACACGATGTTCTAGTATTATTATACACGATGTCAAATATTATTATATTCTAGTATTAGTTTCAATTATTTAGTTTCAATGCAGAGAAAAATTACTAATTAGAACGAATTGCATATTATACGCAATTGTGTATGATATTCCATTGCGCAAGATTTGTTTTCAGTTATTCATATTTTTAAAAATCTCATTAGCCTATTTTGTTAGCTTTATTTATATTTGAGATTTTTGGATGCTTTCTTGAATAGTAAATATGGAATTTCAGCTAGGTATTTATTTTTTCTATTTAAAAAAAAATGTGAAATGTTTTCAAATTCGTTTATTTAATTATAAATTGGAAAAAAAAAGTAAAAAGCAATGTATATGTTTCAAAGATTAGTTCCAAAAGAAAGGAAAATAGTTTAATGCTTAAATATTTCATATTTAATCTCACTTGTCAATGATGATTTTTTTAATTATAGTAATAGTATATTATAATAAGCATTTTAAAGATTAAATGAAAAGATGAATGTTAAAAAATGTAGTTAAAATGCAGCTGAAAGTCTAGATTTTTAAAAAATATTCTTGTTAATAAAAACAAAACATGATTAATTTTTGACTATGCACCAACCTGTATTCTGAAATAGGATTTACGAATAAGAATGTTTTTCCTTCAGATAAAAATATAAAAAAAAATATTGTACATAGTTTTCAAAGCAAAACTCATTAAGGCTGAAAATACGTACGTTGATTATATGAGATTTCTCGATTGGATTAGATAATATAAGTAATTATTTTGTACATTGAATACATGTACAGATAATCTGAAATCCGCATTTAAAATAGTAAAGAATTTTGAACTGCATGGCATTAAATCAGAATTATTTCGTTTGCTAAGTACCAGTTGAATTTTAAAAAAGGCTATTCTCAGTACTTTAAACAGCTTCAAGCTGCTATATAAATCTAACACGCATCAAAACAGATTAGCCTAAGATTTATCATAAAACTCTGCAATAGAAAATAAGTCTATCGGAAGGAAAATACTACAATTTTAATCATGATATGTAAGAAATCTGGATTACTACTTTGTAAAATATTCCATGATTAATATGATTTGTGTAGTCAGTCAAAGACATATATTCAGGCAAATAGGCTCTGTAAGTACTAGTTTTTAAAGTAAATAATTTATAAGATTATATGACTGAATTTATAATGAGAAATCCTGATTCTAGATGAAGATAAAAAATATTCTAGTAAATAGTAAGAAAATAGTTTCTTATAAATAAGAAAATATGATTACATAAGAAATTATCGTTGTGCTAAATTTTTTGCACTGAAAATCTAATTTTAGATAGCTTCATGATGCAAAAACTACAATACTTACTATTTTAATCCAAAATTTCTTATAACTAATTTTGGTTACATATCTATAAGAAGTTTTAGGTAAAAATTACTATATATTAATGATTGTGAAATGTAATTTGTTTAGAAAAACACCCTATATATGATTTTAAGAATAATTAAATATGAAAAAAAATTATATTAGTACTAATAAATTAGTATACAGGCTTTTGATAAAGCTATAGTTTTTATTTTTACTTTAGATTATTTTGTT
>JAPMOQ010041211.1:9829-21720 GCA_026543055.1 Argiope trifasciata | reverse complement strand
CAGGGAGGTCAGAGTAGGGGTGTTTTATTTCTGGCCACCCGGTATATATAGATATAGATATAGATATAGATTAAGATGGATTAAAGTCTGAAAAGCAAAAATTAATTGAACTAAAAAATCTTTTTTAGTGCAGTAATGAAAGTTCGTTTGAAAGGAATGTTTTAAATTAATCTTTTTTTAGTAGTAATCATGTGCATTATTGTTGATGGTAAGTGCAATTATGGAGCGCCAATTAAAAAAATTAAGACATCTAGATAATTTTTAACGACGATTTCCATTTTTTCTCAGTAACTGCAAAGATATGTTCAAAAATGACGGAGTTTTTTTATAGCAAATAAAACATAGAAGAGGTGTAAAATTCCACAGGGATTATTTTTCTAATATTTGATAATTTCTATTTCTAGAGTTTCCATCATCGATAAAATGTTATGACTTGTCGAATAACGATGAGTTATCATATTACTAGTAATCTGTTTCTTTATTTCAAATTTAATAAACCAATTTCTTGCTTAGGAGTTAGAGTAGGGCTGTTTTAGGACCAACCGCGTAAGTTAATGCTCCTAAGACGAGTTCGTTCTTATTTTTAAAATTCAATATTGCATCGAAATCAGGATTGTTCACCTTAACGTGCATCAGCTCACACATCAAAGGATGACCTGTAGCCTCGAACAATGGTCCTCCTCAAAGATAGAATAGTATCTTCTCGTTACAACAGCCTAAGAAGGCTGTTAGAAATCAGGATCAAAGAAAAAGACGACACTTCATTCGGCTTAACACTTTTCTGTGGCGGCAAACTGAAAGCTTATTTACCTCAACAGAATTCAAAAAACACCAAGCATAAATTGAAATTTAGAAAAATCATAACTTGGAGTTTTAAAAGCAAAGCGGTGGATATGGAGCCATATATTCAGGGTGGAATTGTCTTTGTTATCAAGATAACACAAAAGTATTTTAGTTACTTTTCACGCTTTTAAATCTTTTAAAGTCTTTTCAGTCATGATTTCTTTCTGGATGCAAAAGCATTTCATTCCATATTTTCTTCAAACACTTATGGCAACTCTAAAATTTGAAAGCAAATAATAAAGCTGTCGTTTTCTTTAAAATAACAGAACAACTTTTTCTCTTATATATATATATATATATATATATATATATATATATATATATATATATACAAGAAATAAATTAATATGCATTATGAAATTCCAAATTAGAAACTATTTTTGAAACAATCTAAAAATTAACATTATTTCTGAATCAAACTAAAAAAGCACCATTGTATTTAGAGAGAACTAATGTAGTTTCTACTACAACACAGACGAACCTAACCTAATTAGTAATAAATACCAAGTTAGTAAAAGGAAAAAAATAGAATGAAAATGAAATAAGAATCTGGTTTGAAGACTTTCTCAAGCGTCACGCTCCTGCAGGGATTCAAAAACAAGTTTTTTCTTTTCTTTCTGTGAATTGTCTGAATTTTTGTCCAACAACCCTCTTCACCCGGAAGTCCTCTAAAATTCAAGTCTAAGAAAAACAACAATTTTTAGTGAAATAAAACAACACATTACAAAAGAATACAGCCTCCCATTTAAGCGAAAAGTGTTTTATTTTTGTAATCAAGTACCATATTATTCTTTTAATCTGTATGCGCACTGACGTAGATACTGCGCATTTTTTCTCACCTGTTAGTTAATGCTTTTCAATTTGGCCCCATGTAAATATATAATTTGCAATAAAATTAAAATATCTTACTCGAATTCAAGTACAGAAATTTGTTTTGTTTTGAATTAATTGAATTTCCGTTTAATGTTCATTTTACTGCTTCAACAGTTAAAAATCAAGAAAACGACTATTTTGAAACAAGATAATTTTAGAATTTTGCTTTTAGATAATAATCATTGGAGAATCCAGTCTCGTAACTTATTTTAAACCATAATAGTAAAAAGATATGTCCCTTATTAATATAATGTAATGTAATATAAATGCATCAATAATTTAAACAAGCATTAGAAATTCTGTTAGGATACCTATTAAGAATGAATATATGTGATATGAATTTATAATTATTGTATACCTGTTCCCAAATACAAAAGAAATTAGTTTGGATTGCCAAATTCGGATTCAACCTTCACCTAGAAGATTAGTGGGAGTTAAAATATTCAGAGGGAGCAATTTTAACTAATATCCGACGAACAGCGCACCATTTGACTCTGCAGAATTTAGGAGAAACAAAGGCTACAAAAGTTTGATAATGCTTTATAGTTCGAATAAAATTAACACTAATTAATCTTCTCTTCTAAGTAAGCAAAATTGTCATTGAAGTGTATATATTTTATTTTTTATTACTATTTTGACTATTGGGGAGAAAAGTTTCCGCGAAACTTGTGCTTAATGAACAAGTTCGCCTTCTGATCTTTGAAACTTGTCCGCAAATTCAATGAATCCATTCGCCGTATCTCTGAAGAGGAATATTGATTTTAAAATCTCATTTATTTCGGAAAAAATTTGCTCGTTGCTCATTTCGGAATAAGTGTGGGACATAAATAGGAGGGATTTGTAACAGTCCTCCAAACCCACCCGTGATATATTTTTTATTTAAACTCAGTTGTTTTCGCGTATCTCTTTTTTCAAGCTATTTCATGAAGGTGGAAAAAGGAAAACTATTGTTGTTGCACCCAATGGCACTATACAAGTCCATCGACCAATAGTGAGCAATTTAAACCGAAATGAGAGTCCCTTGATCTTCAGTGACGCCAACTATACGACTTAGTTATTTCACACTTCACATTCGCTTGTAAAAATCCCTTTTTACAGGGGGGCACATTTCCACTACTCACAGACAGAACACAGAATAACAACCATGCCGGAAGTGGGACTCGAACCCGGGGCTCCCAGATCACGGGGAAGACACGGTATCCCTATACCAGGACGCAAGCATGAAAACGGTTTCTCATTCAATTCCTTGACTCTCAAGATTCTGCAATTTTGTTTAATAGAGGTTTTAAAGTAATGAAATGCATTCAGTTTTTCAAGAATAATCATAAGAAAATCGGTTAATTAAATTTTAATTAATTTTAATTAAATTTTAAATGCATACAAATGACTTCAGTTGATAGTGAATGTGAAATTTTTTTATCGATTCTATAATATGCATAATAATAAATTAATAAACACTTTAAAGTGTGTTTTAAAAAACTTTTTAAATCCTTCAAGGACAAATTCATAGTTATTTCTAATTGCTATTTATATTCAACGGCAGCATAGCTGTACTATCGAATAGGAAATATTTGAGGCACAAATTTTTAGTTGCCTGAACAAGATGGTACAAAGATAATTTTTCGGTCTAGTTGAAAGGTTAAAGTAAGGACAAAAAGAATTTTTATTTTATTTCTTTTCCTATTTATATATTTAAAGTGAAAACATATGTTGATATTCAAGAAATACTCTTTGTTTTGGATTTTTTTAAAGTTTTGTCAATCTTAGACGGTTCCTCAGTTTAACTGCACTGCGCATAGAAAATCTTTCTGTTAGAAATAGTTTCGTATAATAATGCCTTGGCCTTCAACATCGCAGACGGACATTACATCCATTAAGTTTCAGAGCCTTAAAAAGAATTCGCTGAGCATTTACAACTTTTTTTAACTTCATATATTTTTCACGTAGTTAAATAACCAATAAAGCTAATAGAGACGTTCTTTTAACTATTTTATGAGTACGTGAAAACAGTTCCACGCATTTATTAAAAATTGGTAGCATAAGTTACGGAAATATTAGATGTGTAAGAATACACATCTAATTTCTAATAATTGGTTTCGTCATAATGTCTATAGAATTTCTCAACGTTTCAGCTATTTTGAAGCTCCCCCAAAATTAATTACGATCACCATGCAATAAAGAATAATCATTTGATTAGACATTCTAGTCCAACAGTACAGATCTGAAAAAGCTCTATTATAATTAGAAATGAGCTCGAACATAAATCGTTTTATATTGTTGGTAGCTGTCATCCATCTGATCGAAAATCTCGAATTAAAGCTGTTATCAGATTAAGATAAATTTGATGAGCAGTTTAGTTTTAGTGTAGTTATATTAACGTCCCGTTTTAAAGAAACACGAGGGCTATTTTGGGACGGACCTCGTCATTTTGAACCACTGTCAGATGACGAGGACGACACCTGAAGCGACACCCCCCCTCTCCACATCACGCCACACCAACGGGAGGACGTTTGGCCTGACAGATTTAACGTGCAAGAGACCCCCTCACCCGACGGTTCTTCGGTGGAATCGAGTCTCGAACCTGAAACCCTCCCGTTCCGAAGGCGAGACCTTACCACCAGGCCACCGAAGCCCACATTTGATGAGTAAGTTGACATTTTTAGTTATTTTAAGAAAATTTGAAAAATAATATGGGGAAAAACAGGCGCATTGAAAATATAGCGAAACGTGTTAGATCTAAGTTATTTCATTGGTTATTTTTACTCAGTAAATATATACTTGAATCAATTAACTTAGTACACATATCCTTGAATTGAAGCTTCATTTCATATTTCAAATTTATATTGTTGCACACTATGTTATTCAAATCTTCGCTCGATTGCATTTTAGTCGGTTATCAGACTATGTACAAAAGATGGCTATTATTAGCTTTAGTTGAAAATGTTTCTCTTGACAAAGGTCAAAGCATTAGTGTTTTATTTTAAGCCAGAGGACTTCTTCCGTAATGTAATCTGAAATCAATATGCTACTTTCAATAAGAGTCATAAAAATAAAAAAAGAGTCACCCACAAACGTGTTTTTTTTGGTGTCCTCGTCTTTGTTCTTGTTGTATTAGCTATTTTTGACATAGATGTCAGCAGGACTTCACCTATCAAATTCGGGTCTTCAAAGAAATTATTAAGCTTGAAATTTCTTAAAAAATATTTGCACCTGGAAATGTTTTCTTATAAGTAAAAAAACAAATTTACTAAATATTGAAAGGTAATTTCTGGACTACATTCAGAATTCGCATTGCAAAACGAATTAGATTAGGAAATGGATGGTAAATTTCAGCATCGAGAATAATATGAAAAGTGATAAAAATAATGTTAACAAAACGAAATATGTAGCAGGTACATAACTCTTCTCTTTTGGATACTAGATAGCGATGCCTGATAGGCAATCCCACATCCCATCCCATAATGCATTGCGAGTGTAATGAGAATGTTAACCTGCGCGCGCGAAAGTCTTGTTATGTCTTGTCTTTGTGTTTGTTCATGTGTGGATGTGGTTATGAAGGAAATGTTGCAGAAAACATAAGTCCTGTTGCTTCCAGCTCAGATCCACCACAAATACACATTTGTATTTCATTTGTAGAATCTTTATAAAAATGGAATTTTGTAATTGAGTTAACATATCTGTCCTGATATTTTCAAATTCTTGCTTGTAGTAAGAGATTTCAATTTTCCAAAATTCAATGATCATCTAATATATTAATTTAACAGTGGATCCACATAAACGAGACTATATGATAGTAAATTAATCGATAATTAAGTCACATAATATTGATAACGACGAATCTTCGAATTTTTTTTAAAATTAAAAACTAAAATATTGAAAAAAAATTAGTAAAAAATTTTACTTTTTAGTATATTAATATATGTTTCGTTTTAAAAATGTCTTTGATTGATTTTCAAAACTGTGTTTTTTTATGTTTCAAGAAACTGAAGAATCCTGAAAATAAATGTCTTTTTACTGATTTCTTACTGAAAAACGATAAATGATAGAGGGTTAAAAGGAATTTTCATAGGAAAATGCATATTTGGAAAAGGAATAACTGATCCACCGCAGAAAATATTAGACAAAAGCATTTTCATTTGGTTGAGTTCCCACAATTGTTCCCTTCGAATACGCCTCAAGCGCAATGACTCCGTATTTACGTAGATACAAAATAGATGAAAAAGTCAAAATCGGATTTTTTCTTTCCAAAAATGGCAAAACTTTTATAAAGAAACATTACGAATTTATATCATTACTAGCCTACAGCGAATCACGACCACTAAGTTTGAATTCCGGAATACATCTAACAATATTTTGGATTGACAGCGTTTATTATATACGACCTGGCACGAAAAATTAATATTAAATGCAACCAATCGATCATTTTATCGAAATAGGATGAACGATACGACAGCTCCTAAAATACGGATTCATCTTTATGTATTAGATTTGAGTATTCATTTAGAATTATAAAGCTTGATGTTCTTTCAGAATGTTAATGAAACAAACTATTTTTGTGTCTCTTAATTTGTTTAATATTCAGTCGGAATTCTCAAGTTTAATTTTAGAAAATGGGATTGAAATATTTTTTTAAAAAATTGATTAAAGAAAATATATTTATACCGCAAAAACGTTAAAATAGTTTAAAGAATAAATTTTGAAAATTAAGATAATGCAAAATTATTTGTGCTATAATGTATTTAAAATTTAAAACCCCAATATTGGTCACCCCCAGATTTTTTCGCATCATCTGTAATACAGATGTTACTTTTGAGAATGACTTGCATGGAATTAGTGTTCAATAGCTATAGAATATTAACCTTTCACTTGGATTTAGCATTTCTACTGAATCTATTACGTCTCCTCGGCGATTTATTTCGAGATTAATCCTTGGTCAATAGATGCGGTTGAGATCCGAATTTTTATTTCAGATCATTGTACTATGCCCATAACCATCCCCAAGATTTCATCGAAATCGGATGAAAGGCATAAGAGACATACAGACAAACATTCATTTTTATTGATATAGATTTCTCCAAATAAACATACATTAGGGATAATACTATACAATCATCTCGATATTGCTCTAAAATTTGAAAGAATCATTTTCCCCCAGGAAAGATTAAAAAAAGACTCCCAAGTTTCTGCTAGTTTAATGTTATGGGGAAAAAATAGAAATTTTAAAAAAAACTCATTTGTATTCAAGCTATTTAATTTGTCCATACATCGTTTGAAACAAAGACACACAAAGAAAACAAAGACACACAATGATTTTTTTTTAGATTGATCTATGACTGATCATCAATTTTTATCTGACAATTTTCCTTCTGAATCTTCTAATGAGATTTGGAATAAATCGAATGGTATCCAACCAATTTTTCTTTTGAATTCATATCAGTCGGGGAAAATAGAAAAACATGCATAAATATAGAATAAGCGAACCTTAGCCACATAACAGAATTTCATACACGGTTTTAGTTATGATTGGAAAAATAACAGGTGATGTTTATTCAAGTATTAATTATTTTCAATCACCAATTCGCTTTTCGAGGTTTTCTTTTTTTTTTCACGCTTTCGAGGTTTGTTTTTACTGAAAACAACAGAAACGTAGATCCAATTTCTTTATTTAGATTAGTTTTAAATGCGTTTTTTATTCGTAATACAAAATTATTTTTCGTTTTCCAAAAATAAACCTAACACACAATTTATTACAGTTATGTCTAGACGAAACTCTTTTCTTCAGCTCTGTCTTTTCGAAAAGTGCCAGCAGACATAGGAAATTCCGACTCTTTTGTGAGAGCAACGGAAAACGGCGGCATTTTTTGGAGCAATAAAAGGTACCCCTCAAATTATTTTAGGAGAATTCGCTACAGCGCCCACAAAACCGTCAATTGGTGCTTTATATTTTAGCTACACATAAAAATCTATTATTCTGAAATCCTCAATGCCATTATTTGTCTCAATTTTCTTTGAAAGAATTTGTTGATCGTTTCCTCGGTTTCCCAGCAGTAGTATAGCAGTATAGAAGTGCTCAATTTTTTCCAATTCTCTGTCAGTTTTACCAGCCATACAGTCATCTCACAATTGTAACAAGGAAATAGGGACGTTAAAAGAAAAGATAAAAAGTGTTAAAATTAACAAGTCGATAGAGCAGAATTGGATTAAGGCCCATATTGGGATAGATAGTAATGAAAAGGCGGATCACTGTGCGAAGTTGGCGAACACAGAAAGAGAATATTGATATTATTGCCCAAAAATAAGTGGTGTTTTAAAAAGGGAATCAAGAGAAGAAATAAAACTACAATGGTTTCACAGATGGTGTATGTCCAAAAAAAGGAAGAGTCATTTTCGACTTTATTCCTAATCCAGACATTAAAATAAGAAGATACCATCCACTTATAATCCAAACAATACCTGGACATGGGAGATTTCCTGTACATTTCCAAAGATTTGGAAGAACGCAGGAAATAAATGCATTTGTGGAAAAATGGGTACGGTTTACCACTATTTAATGGAATGTATAGAGGTCTCAGAGTGAAGGAAAAACCTGAAGATTATAAATAATGATTTAAGTACAATACTGATGGTACCAGGTCGTCTCAAAACCCTGAAAGATATGATGGAATGAAACTATCCATCTTTAACAACTATTTGAGAGAGTGCAGATGGGAAGAAAGACAGCTATTTACTACCATGAAAGGAATGTTAGTTTGACTGTTCGGTCAATGTAAGGCTGGAGAATACTTATTCAGCAGTCGACCACAACAAATCCTGTCGATACTGCGACGTTCAGTGGTGGCGGGGTGGTCGGCTGTATACAAAAAGAAGTAGTAGTATACCAGTTTACTGAAATAGTCATTTTTAAAAATTAAGTCCCTTTATCAATATATCTTATATACTATGTTAACTAGTGGGGAAATTGTGTCGATAGTTTGCAATTTAAAATTATTAGGTGTCTCTTTCTTTAGCTTTTTTTCATTTTAAAATTATTGTTTAAAAATACCCAAAGATTTTTTTTACTTATGTGACGTTAATCGTATGTCAATTTGTATTTTCACAAGCATGTAAACTTCAAAGATGCAATGATTTAAATATATCAAAGATTTAAGCTTGAAACTTCGAAACATACTTGATATTATCGAATATTCTTTTATTGCTTCATAGTGTTCTCTGGTCCTTTGGATTTCAAACGATACCAAGATGTTGTCAATATTCGGAATATTTCCCAGTTATAAGGATTTTTCTTGAGTTTCTTTCACTAAAAACTCTAGTTTCGATTTTTTTAAACTCATTTTATGAATATTTTTCAGCTTCATTGCTAGATTCAAAAAATCATAACTCAACAAGAATTTAACCAAATACAACTATTTATATATCAAAGTAATTTGCAAGAAACAGCGGATCTTTGTGGAACAGTGCCACAGTTAAACTTGTATTTATAAAAATAAATTTTTAATAGCTATTTAAAAGCTAAAAGGACAGAAAAAATCTCGCCTTTTTATCATCGTTGACAAAAAAAATATATTTTATAATTTTAACTAACTGTAACTTGAAAAAAATTATATAAATTTTTATAACTTGATTGAGGCAGAAAACTCGAAGACTAATATTTGGCATAATTTCTTATGAGTGCACAAATTAGAATTTAAGATGAGTTTCAAAAAGTATGCTGATTAGCTCATTAAATATTAGTTATTTCTTAATGAGTGAAATTTTTAAAGTTAAAATTTTAAAAAAGAACTTCCAATGTGTACATACACCTGAATCGATCTGAAAAAAATGGGTCGGTTTTGTAATATTAACCGCATCTCAGCGTCACTCTCAGAGGCTCTTTCACAAATTATAATTCACTCGTCCGAAGCGGTTAATAATACACTAGTATATTTATAGGAGAGCATGCGAAAAGGTTTCAGGATTTTATGTATAATCGAAATATTTCCTCTAGCAATTGAACGAAATGACTGATGCTTAGAGCATGTGTTAAGTGAAACAAGATTTGGATGGAATTGCTAATCCAGCTATTTTTAAAAAATTCGAGTTTAGAAAGATACAAACGAAAAGCACTTTGGAAAATAAATTCATCGGAGAAACAAAACTGAAAAGTTCTTCTAAAAAAGGGGAGAAAGCTAAATTCCTAAACATAAATCTTAATACTAAGAAGAAAAAAACACACAATCTTGATTAAAACTGAAGTGAAACTATATGACAGCGCTTAGAAAAAATGTCAAAAAAAATGATAAATAATTAAAATTTCATGATAACTGTTATCTTTTAAAATAAGCTATTCGTTTTCATTTTATCATCTGATGCTTATTTCACACCTCGAAACATAATTAGGGTCGTCAAGTGAGTATTTCCTTCTAAAACAATTGATCTTTGTTGTTAATTAATTGCCATCTTAATTAACGAAAAATGAAGATTAAAAAGTACAGATTTATTGTGGGGTTTGTTAAAATTACTGAATTAATATTTAACTTACTTCTCAGATTATCAGAAAAAATTCAAAAGTAAAAAAAAAAATTCTTTTTAAATAAAATGGAATCCCTTGTTCATTTTGAATATAAAAAACAGATTAATGATATGACAAATAACATAAAAAGGGAAAGAGATTAAATTTTTTTAGCTTGTGAAAGCAATAATATTAAAATAGTATTAATTCTGACTGAAATGAATAAAACATCTAAATAACATTATCACAGATTTGAATGGATTAATTATGATTTTAATTAAAATCGTTCTTATTAGGCGATTATAAAAAGCTCTTTTTAGATAATCCCTGAAAGCTCACAATACATATTTTTCAAAGAACATTAAAATATTTTTTTAAATTTCTAGCGATACCACTCATTAAATCCGTTGATTTTTTTTGATACGAAAATATCGACGGTAAATGAATTGTTCAAATACTTGTTTTTTATTCAGTTCCTAATAGTGATAAAAATTCATTTGACTAAAATACGAGTACGAACAATAGTTTTAATGGTAATTTATAAATAAACAGCTAGAAGTCATTTTAAAGTAAAACTACTGTACTGAAATCCGACCCTACCGTATCCCGTTGGTGTGGTATGGAGAGGAGGGGCGCCAGCTCAGGTGTCGTCCTCGCTATCTGACTGTTGTTCAAAATTACAATGTCCGCACCAAAATATCCCTAGTACTGCTTTACAATGTGACGTTAATATAACTAAACTAAAACCGAGCCTATCGTAGAACCAGGGATGAAAAATCCACCCTAATCCTAAGGATGATCCTAATAGGAATTTCTATTCTCCGAAGAAAGCACTGAAATTCCCAGGAAAAACATTCCCCAAGGATCCTAACAGCACCTTCCCAATCAATGGACCGATTCATTTCTGATCCGTTGGTGTGGGGCATTTCCAAACAAATTCACACCAGTGTCTTCCCCGTGATCTGTGAATGCATCAAATAGTTGAGCTCAAAACAAGGGACGCTCACTCGGTTTCAATTGTTGACCATCTCCTCTGATCCTCAAAATCAAAAGCCTGCATTTTTCATTCATTTGTCAGAATTTCGAAAAAATATTAAGGGAGAGTCAAATACTTTCAATCATCGTAAGAGATACAGTTGAAACTCATTTGGTGTCAATCCAACTGATCTCTTTCAATTTCTAGCGAAGATCATCTTTTGGTTTATTTTAATTCTACTTTTAAAAGAACCTAGTTGTCGGATGCCAGTTGAGATCATTGGCTCACTGATTCTATTTGTGCCCTTTTGAAGTTATATGAGGGCTATTTGGTGGTGAATCTCATCATTTCGAATGGGATGCGTTGGACCCCATCACCCACTTCATACTAATGGGAGGACATCTGTTCCCGAATTGTAGATTTTCCAAGCACTCGGTAAACTTAAACTTCGGAAGATGAGATTCTTTATTCTTGAATTGCTAATACTGAATTTGAAAGTCCGAAGATATGGTTTGTTGTTTAACAGTGAAGGAGCTCAATATGATATGACTCATGAGATAGTACTTAGGTTTGTACTTATTCTTCATTCTTTTACTTATTTAAATTACTTAAAATGTTGTTGAGCTTTCGCTTAAATACTTTGATTGATTTCTGGATGTGTTTCATATACCGGGTGGCCAGAAATAAAACACCCCTACTCTGACCTCCCTG